>JBANCY010000354.1:0-27748 GCA_037040045.1 Phorticella flavipennis | reverse complement strand
TTCATCGGATAGTGCCTCCGAGCCGGAGACAAGTGGACACACTAAGCAACGTAGGAGCCGCCACACCAAACGCACTCGCAGTCCATCCTCGTCGTCCTCAGATTCAAGTTCGGGAAGTGTTGTATCGGCGCCTAGGCCCAAGTTTTACCTTCATGAAAACGTAGTTCCGACTGAGCCCGAATCATTTGTGCCACCATCGCCAGCTTCTGAGTCATCCAATCTATCGGATACTGTCTCCAAGCCGGAGACAAGTGGACACACTAAGCAACGTAGTATATGCCACGACAAACGCACGCTCAATCCATCCTCACCGTCGTCAGCCCAATCACATCAGGAATCACGTTGGAAAACTGTCTTATCAGCATATAAGCCCAGCTATTACCTTGTCGAAAACGCAGTTCAGACTAAAGTCGAATCATTTGTGCCATCATCGCAAGGCGCTGGATCCTTCAATTCATCGGAAGCTGTACCCATGTCGGTGGCAAGTGAAACCACTAAGCCACGTAAGAGCCGTAAAACCAAACGTATAAAGAGCACGGCACCACCACGATCCCCTGAGTCTTCGAATTAATCATCACGCATCGAGAAGCCGGAAGCAAGGAGCGCAAATCAACCTCGTCCCCAAAATCAGATAAGGAAGAAAGAACAGGCAAATCTGGGTTGGTAACATTAAATGCTCCAATATCAAATCAAATTCCATTATGTTTTTGTCTTTTAAATATTTTAAAGTTCTTTTCATTTGAAATTTCTTTTTTCATCTGCATTTCGAGCTTTAAAATATTATAACACCTTGAAGTTTCCATTTCAATAAAGACAATAGATTTTGATAAAGAAATTCTTTATATCTTGCAAGACTTATTCGATGGTATCCGATGGGCTCGTATTTGGATGGTGAGTTGAATTGAATTTTGAAAAACTTGGGTTACACCAGGTGTGATTGTATTTGAGATGGTTACAAAATGTCTTGGGGACCTCGGTGGATCAGTGGATAGCACACTGTCCCGCTAAACAAGAGTTGAGTTCGAGTTCCGCTCATGACCCTCCTAGAAAAACTAGTTTGTGGCGTAGGATTTGTAATCGACGCACATAAAAAAAGTTCTTCAGTGAAGGAAGCTGAAATAAAGGAAAATAGTGCTTCAGGCTGTGACCTAATTGGGTGTTTATGGCCATATAATAATCATATGTGTTTGAGAATTTCTTCAAGTTTATTGTCCAATAATCTCTTAGAGAATCTTTTAAGCTAATACCAACAGCTAATAATATAACCAGATATAATTCATAATTCAGACTGAAAATATCTTAAGTTCCTAAATTTTCTGCAATTTCAAATTTTTAGGTCTTTTTTATGATTTGAATATTTCCAAATTAACATTTTTTGAGGTCCACAAATAGTTTTAGTAGTTGTTAATTTGGTCCGGGCGTTGAGTACTCATTGAGCTTAAGTGAGTACTCACTCACACAAACATGAGTCAAAGCATAGATGAAAAGAAAGAGAGGGAGTTAGAGAGATGGAGGGAGATAGAGAGATAGCGGGAGTGAGGTAGAGAGGGATAGAGTGAGGGAGAAAGTAGAGAGAAAGTAGAAAGTAGAGAGAGAATGGCAAATGAATAATTGAGTAGCTTGTGATTGGGCTTTAAAATTGCACAAGAGGTGCAAATAATGAAATTCTTGGCGTGTGGCAAGTGCGGTGTTTGTGGCAAGTGGCAAGTGGCAAGCGGCGAGTGGCGAGTGGCAGGTCCTGCGCTTTGAATACCAAATAAATAAATGAAATGAATACAACACCCGAAACTGGATTGGCAATTTTAAAGGCAAGCCAAAGGCGATGCCAGACGGCAGGCAGTCAGTAGGTCGTCAGGATCAGGTCCCCCAATGTGTATATATGTATATGGAGAGGTATATATATGTATGTGGCAGTAACATGCTGCCACAATTTGAAATATTTCTCTAGCATATTTGACAGACAGCTAAAGTTGCGGTGCGCGAAGGGTGCCCAGTTTGCGGGTCATGTTTTTGGGTGGTGTGGCAACTCTGGTCCTAAGGACGCACACACGAAAAGGTATCCAGGTGGCAGCTGGACCAGTTTTTTGGGGCTACCCACAGACAGTGGCATTTGGCTTTTTGTTTTGTGTTTGCCCCACCTTTCCCCCCTTGCCCCTCTGCGTTGCGTGAAAGCTGTGAAAAGTGTGAAAAGCGAATGCGAAGAAGGACAACAAATGAAATGTGGCTCATTCCGCTGATGCGACCCACTCCCAAACGACTCCCAAACACCTCCCGAACCACTCCCAAGTCACCGCGCCATTTCTAGTTCTGCTCAGAGGTGTCAAAATGCGAGGGAGGGGCAGGGACAGAAGTAGCACTGAGCTGACCCATGCACAATATCTACGGCTTGGCAAAGCAGCAATATAGCCTGTAAAGTTGCCATATAACTTTGATTCTCTCAGCTGTGCATACCCTACAACTACAGGGTATCTGGCACCACACTGTAAACAATCGAGCGTAATAATGAAGCGAGTTTTTGATCTATCCGAACTACCTCGAGCTCGTACCATGGCTCAGTTCGGTGGAGTCTGCTAGATTTGTGGGCGTGGCACGTTAGTAGACCGCAATACAATAGCTCTAACGAGTTAGTTCAGTGCACACACTCAGCTTATGTGATTTTCGAGTTAAAATTCTTCAAACACACACGACCAAACGCCCCGCTGGCACGCCTCCTGACCCCTCCCCACCCCCACACCTGTTGCCCTTTGGCCTTTGTGTAACCTGTGCTACATTTTCCACCTTTTTTATACTCTTTTCGATGAAAATGGTATATTCACTTTAACCGAAGGTATGTAATGCATTGAAGGAAACGTCGTAGACATTCAGAATGTTCAGAAGGACAAAAGAAATCAATTGAGCCGCATGTCCGTATGTCCTCATGACTCATATTTCCTATGTTATCCAACTTACGGGACTGAAAGCCTACACATTCCCAAGATTTGTTATTATCTACCGTTCCACCAAATTTCATATGGATTAGACTACTATATCATATGGCTACCCATGACCAAAAATCAATTTGGCCCATATTTCCGATGTTTTCCAACGTACTTACATGAAAGTTCACATACTTCCAAGATGTATTATTGTCTGTCACTCCATCGAATTTCATAAGAATCAAACTTCTATATCATATAGCTGCCATATAGCCAAAAATCGATTTTTATCATATTTCTCATATTTCCTAACATATTGAATTAAAAGTTCACATACTCCCAAGATTCGTTATTGTCTACCGCTCCACCAAATTTCATAACAAGCAGACTTCTATATCATATAGCTGTCATATAACCAAAATTAATTTTGCCCATATTTCCCATATTTTAAAACATATTAGACTGAAAATTCACATACTCCAAAGATTCGTTATTATCTACCGTTCCACCAAAATTCATAACGATTGGACTACTATATCATATAGCTACCCATGACCAAAAATCAATTTGGCCCATATTTCCCATGTTTTCCAACGTATTTACATGAAAGTTCACATACTTCCAAGATGTATTATTGTCTGTCGCTCCACCGAATTTCATAAGAATCAAACTTCTATATCATATAGCTGCCATATAGCCAAAAATCGATTTTTACGATATTTTTCATATTTCCAAACATTCTGGATTGAAAGTTCACATACTCCCAAGATTCATTATTGTCTACCGCTCCACCAAATTTCATAAGGATCTAACGACTATATCAAATAGCTGCCATATAACTTAAAGTCGATTTTGCCCATATATCTGAAGTTTTCAAACGTATTTGACTGAAACTTCACATACTCCCGAGATTCGCTATTATCTACCGCTTTCTTCGGTAGAGTATGAAATCTTCGGCGTGCCGAAGGTAATCGTTCCTCACTTGTTTTTTCTATTTTCTTCGTTCCTCGTTTTTTTTTACACTGTTTCGTTTCGTTCCGCATTGTTTGTCTGTTTGCCTGTTTATTTGTTGGCTTATTTGCTCATCCTTCATCATTCACAATCACATATGGGCGGGTGGGCGGTCGGCCAGGTCTGGCTGGGGATTTGGGCATGGTCTATGGGAGCTGCGGCAGGCCATGGCTTGACCGGGTTCACATTGTGTGAAATTCCTAGCTTCCACTTCATTTGGCATTTCGTGCCAGGGACACACTCAACAAATTCACTTGACTTGACCAACATAGAAAATATTTGCGTTTGCTTTTATTTTTTGCCTTTTTTCGGTTCTGTTGTTGTTCTTTTTCGGGGCTACCAGTAGAACCCACCGGCACCTACCTCCCTGGCCCCATAGCTGAGCGTACTACAAATAGTCCAACATCAGATTTATATCATTTTCTGACGCCCTGCTCCATGGCCCACATATATATTATATACATTTATATATATATATATTTAGGTATATTGACCTATTGACTTAGTCGATTTCATATGTCGGACTACGCGTTTAACACGAGCAATCAACGAGGACATACAAATTTGGGTTAATTAATTAAATTCCAAGATGTGTTTCCAAACGTGTGGTTCGCTCTAACCTGAAGCTAAATCAATAAATTTCTAAGTAAACCCAGTAGAAAAGTATTATATATAGAAATGATATTAGTAGAAACATTCAGCTATAGAATTGTCAGCAACTGTTTATTAACTCTTTTCAAAGAAAGCGGTTGATAATAACGTGTTTTGGGAGTGTGTGAACTTTCAGTCCAATATGTTGGAAAACATGGGATATATAGGCAAAACCGAATTATGGTTACATGGCAGCTATATAATATAAGAGTTGGATCCCTATAAAATTTGGTGGAATGGTAGATAGTAAGGAATGTTGCAAGTATATGGACTTACAAAATCGACTTTTGAGTATATGGCAGCTATGTGATATAGTAGTCCGATTCGTATGATATTTGGTTAAGCTGTAGATAAAAATGAATCTTGGGAGTGTGTAAGCTTTTAGTTCAATATATGTATATATGGGCAAAACCAATTTCAGGTTGTATGGCAGCTTTATGACATAGAAGTCCGATCCGACAGGTTCCGATAAATGTGATGACGCATAACAAAAGAAGGCTATATGCTAGTTTGCATACATACAGACGGACAGGCAGACTGACAGAGAGACTGACAGATAGACTACTGATTCGTTTTTCCTTGTGGTCCATTTGGAGTTTACTTTTGAGGGTATATGATGTATCGCAACGCTTCCTTATATCCATTGCAAGCATCGAAAATAAATCCTATAAGATCCGCTTCACCTTAGCAGTTATTCGACCACATCCCCAACTTAACTCTCCTCTCCCATATCTGCATTACATATAAAATTGTCATAAATGGAATATATATAAATATGATATGAACAAATTTAAGATCTGACAACTTTAAGCACCCATCGTTATAATGCATAAGCCCAGCCCAAGCACATTAATATCTGCAGCAATTCATCAGCGGGTTTTTATGGGACAAAAGTGGGATAAAAAACACCAATGGAAAGTGTGGAAATGATATGAATTTTTCGGGGAATCCGTCGCAGTCCGAAGGCTGAAGGTCAAAATGCGGCCAAAAGTTGGGGGCGTTGAAGGGTGCGGAATTAAAGCCAAGATGAGTTGTAACAACAACATAGGGCGGAGTTATAGGCATGGCTCTAGCGGGCTTTTGCCCCACCCAGCAACAGTTATGTCTGCCCCGATCTGCCCCGCCCCGCTGGCGACCTGCCCCTTTGTGTAATATGAGCAAATGAATTTTTAATAAAAGCGCCACATGTTGCCAATAGAAGTGCAAATACCAAATGGAAACGGGCAGACCATGTCATGGCACTCCATATAAGCACGTCTGTTGGCCTGCCCCGCCTGTCCCACCTGTCCGCCTGTCTGTCTGTCTGTCTGCCCCACCCCGCCCCGCCCCGTGCGCCCAAGCAGCGCTCTTAACTCAAGCCAGGACAACAAACACAGCCGCTGCACTGACGAGCCATTAGTGAATGACTTTTTATGGTACGCCCTCCCAACGACAGGTGGCGCCACCATATTGACTGCAGCCGGCAACCGGCAACTGGCAACCGGCTGGGGCATCCCAGCCTTTTGCCTTTTAATGTTGCCTCAAAGCGTTTTGTGCTCCATTTATCTTATGCACATTTTCCAAACCAGGCGAAACCCAGGCCATCCCAGGCCAGGCCTATGCCTCGCTTTTTTTCGGGCTCGGTGAAAGTCGCTAAAGACTGCGGCGGGAAAAGCGGAAAAGCATCCGGAACAGGCAGCCTAAGGTTGGGGTAACACTTTTCAATAAGCTTTAAGAGCCAACATATCATCATATATTGTTTATCATATTCTATGGCATTGAAAATGCCCCGGGGTATTTGAGTTAATTTTAGCTGGAATTGCGCAGGAAACGGAGGCTATGCAAAGATATTGTTAAAGCTATAGGAAATTAAAACAGGAAGCGAATTTAATGAAATGATTGAATTTGGAAATATTAAAGATCTATGGGAGATGCTTTAATACACTTTTATAGCAGTCGTATCAGTTCTCTTTGGTATTACAGCTGGTATTCAGAAATATTAAAGTCCTCAACTATAATATATATTATTTTGTTTTCATACTCTGAACCTATTTGAAGAACGGCTTAAAGGGTGTCATAAGCCGTAACATAACCCCTATGGTATATATATTCCTAATCTACATCAATAGCTAAGTTGATAGAGCGATGTCCGTGCAACCGTTTGACCTTCCCTCCATGCGTCTGTAGTTAGAAAGAAAGAGGTAGAAACTCTAAACATAGGATGACTATCCGTGTATAGCATATGTCATATATCAAATTTTAAGATATGACTTTCCATAATCGGTAAAAACTATTATCAACGCATTTATGAAGCTATGGGCTTTCAAATTTATAAGGTTATGAAATTAATATAAAGAGTTTCCCACCATTTTTTATACTCTCCGTCATTTCCATGTCCATCATGCTAGAGTTATGAAATTTAGGATGTAGGTGCACAGACAGACTATACAGAAAACGGCAGCCAAAATTTTCGTACATCTCTATATTTCCATAGAAAGTAACGAAATAAATAATAAAAGAACACAAATATTATTCTAGAGTTATGAAATTTGGTATGTAGATGCGTACAGAGACTATATAGAAAATGGCATTCAAAATATTGGATCATCGGTTGTATCTGTAGATTTATGTCTATGTTCAAAACGATGGGATCATTTTTAAGGAAATATTTTTCGAATCACATGAATGCTTGGCGCAACTCTGTTTTTGGAAAAGGTCGCGAAGCACTCCCTAGCGACTGAATTCTCAGAGCCAGACTATATAGGGTTATATCCCTTACAATCCGCATAAGCAAACCAACCACTAGGTTATCATATGTAGCCTTCAGTTCAAGGCACCCCTTATTTGCCCTTTTCTGTAGATAATGTCAGCAATATCATGTTTTTTCCAACAAGCCAACAATATAGCTTTCATTCACTATCCAAATCTGGCGAATACTATATATCTATTTAACTTATTGCCAAACCTTTAAGCACTACAATTTGATCTATTTAAAACTCAACTCAACTGCTGATTTCCTAATTGAATTGCTGCGTTCACCGAATGAATGAATGCAACTCCGATTTTGGTTGTATCCACTCAGCTCTGATTGCACTCGAAGTTGGATATATATAGATATATATACAATATTTTCCGAGTTTCTTTCAGCAGCTGACAATTTGGTAAGGCAAGCGGCAGGCATTGTCCTGCTGCGTTAAGGATCCGCCTGAGCGTAAAGAACTTTTCCGCCATTTGTATCTATATTTTATACACAAAACCTCTTCACCTGTTCCTAACTACCTTCAACTGCCACCCCTACTTCCCGCACCGGAATAGCCACCTCTATTGTGTTTGCACAATTTCCGTCAAGTGGTTTTTCCAGGCGGCGTGCTTCGATTTCGCCATTTTTCCAAGCGATTTGCATTGTAGTTTGCCCGGGTGGTTCGGGGTCTCGTTCGGGTTTTCTGCCAATTGGCATAACTCGGTTTTGGGTTCGGTTCGGTATGGTTATTTTTTATTCAATGAACAATAAAGTTTTGGGTGAGTATAGCCAATGGTCGCATTTAGTTATTGGATGTATCTTCGGCTAAACTAAGAGTATCTTGTCTATGGCATGGAATGACGAAAATGGTTTGGTCTCAGTGAATAGGGAATTGTATATGATATGATATATGTGTGTGTTATAGATGTGTCTCTTGTATTGGTATTGGTTTGGTACAATTCTATTTCGAACGTAATTAGTTAGGTTAGATGCAACAGCTGACGAAACCAGTTGCTGAAACGGAACCATATTGGCACACGACGACGACTGTTATAGATGTGCTCCTCGGATTCGCTTAGGGAATCTGTTGTCTCGTCCTCAGCCTCGGATAGATTGACGTTCTGTGAAAATGTCTGCATATAGACAACGGTCTCGGGCTTTGGTTCCGTATCGGTTTCAGTATCTCGCGGTGTTGTTGGTTCGGATGGTTGTTCCTTTTGCGTTGCATCGATTGCAATTTCCGTCTCCAGGCTCTCTTCTACCGGTTCTTCATCATCATCATCTTCTTCTTCTTGATGTTCTTCTTCTTGTTGTTGTTCTTCTTGTTGTTCAGCTTGTTGTTGTTGTTGTTGTTGTTCAGCTTGTTGTTGTTGTTGTTGTTGCATGTCAGTTGTTTGAGTTAGTTTCTCAGCTCCCTCAACCTTGCTTTGATCCGGTTCACTGGTTGTTGCCTTCGTCTCATCGACTAGATACTGCGCCTCCTTCAATTTATCGGCTGAGCCCAGCTCGGGCTCTGGCTCCCTCTGACCGACAATTTCAGCTAACTTTCTACTTAGCTCCGTCTCATCCAGTTGCGCCGCCTCCTGTCCAGCCACTGCCCGGGATTCGACAGCGTATATGTGTATGTGCAGGCTGGGCAGCTCCTTAACAATAATGCTACCATCCTCGTTCACCTGGACATTGTAACTGGGTCGACCCATTACCACATCCACCTCAAGTCCCAACTCTGGCATTATCTGTATGCGTTG
The DNA here is from genome assembly GCA_037040045.1 of Phorticella flavipennis. Taxonomy (NCBI): domain Eukaryota; kingdom Metazoa; phylum Arthropoda; class Insecta; order Diptera; family Drosophilidae; genus Phorticella; species Phorticella flavipennis. The sequence goes on along the minus strand of JBANCY010000354.1, from coordinate 18,704 downwards.
CAACGATGTCGTCAGGCTATTCAATAGCTCCAGATCGTTGATCCTCTGCTGTAACAGCATCTCGGCGACCGGCTGCTCCGCCGGCATCAGCTGACCCATCAATTGCCAGTCAAATATGGACGGTAATAGGCCACTCTGTACTAACGATACGGGCACCTCTATTGCAAATTTTCGCGCCTTCCAGCAGACCCGCAACGAATCGACCTCCACCATGCCATACAGTTTACATGTCTGCTGCATGTCGGTCAGCATGGAAAATTCATTGTTCATGACTGAAAAATAAGGAATAGATATATAGACGCAGATAGGAATGATTTGTGCGGAAAGGGGTTTAGATTTAATTGACTTGAATTTTTATATTTTTTTATGTTGTGCTTTTTTTAGGTTTTGTTTTTGTTTTTGTAATTTTTTTTCATCAGAATTTTTGAGTAGTTTTTGATCAGCTACAAAATGATTGAAACATTTTCGACGAGCATGTCCAAACCGCACATACCCTGTAACGCCCGGACCACAGGCTTTGCCAAATATATGTGGATTTTTGCACATGTTTCAGAAAATTTGCGAAATCACGAAACTTATTGGATTTATTCGAGGAAACTTTGGCGAAACTGAAACAGGCTGAAACGCCTACTGAGAATCGGCTGTTTTCCAACACTGAAATCTTTTGTTGACATTTGAAACAGTGTTGGAAAATACTCAACAAGAGCCCTGGGCTTTGCAGGGCTGCAGAAATAATATTGTTTATATCGATTGTAGCTTTGAGTAAAATCGGTTATATATATATATATGATATGAAAATATTATAAATACAAAAAACAAATAGGCTAAATGTTTACTAAATTAAATAGAATTAGGGTTGAATTAAGTGATATAACTTGGGACTAAAAACAATTATCGATTAAGTTTACCTTTTTTGATTAATCGGTATTCAAAAGCAAAATATTCCCTTAATCAATTAAGCTAATCCATAAAAATTGTATACCCTGGTCTTATTTCAAAAAATGGGAAGCAGGGTATAATAGTTTTGTTGAGATGTGTGTAACAGGCAGAAGGAGGCGTGCCACACGCCATAAAGTATATATTTTTTGATCAGCATCAATAGCCGAGTCGATATAGCCATGTCCGTCCGATCTCGGAAACTACAAAAGCCAGACCTCAAACTTGGCATGAACATCCGTGTAGGGCATACGCAGTACGAGCTTGTTTCAAATTTCGGATGCCCCGCCCAATTCGTCCGATAACCGATGAAAACGATTTTCCATAAAATTGCCATAACTTTGGCATTTATAGATCAATCGACACCAAATTCGGTAAATAGGGTCATGATTAGAAACTGCAGAATGGACTGCTCAAAGATACTATACAGAAAGTGGCATTAACATTTTTTTCCATCATAATTGTGTCCCCCCTTAATTAAATAAGTGTTTATATATTCTTCAATTCTTATCCTAATGGCTTGAATTCAATAATATTGATTTTTTACAATATCATAAACCATTCCTGAGAATTTCAGAACGATTGGATCGTAAACACCGAAGTTATAATACTCAGAAGTGGCCGAAAACTGGCTTTTTGGCTATTCTGACAGTTGAAAACAGTTCTAAACAGTTAAAAAACCTCATTAAAAAACTTGGCGAAATTGGCAATTGGTATTGGGGAATATTGGAAGATATTGGAAGATATATCTGCCGAGCTAAGTGAGTTGCTTAACACTTCGATTGCAGTTGCTGTCCAAAGCGCTGACAGCTTCAATTGTGTTTATTGTATTTAAATTAACTTATTTATTGTTATGGCCCACAGGAAAATGCCCAAAAAAGACACGCAGAGAGGGGAAAAGCGAAAAGGGAGAAGGGAAAATAAAAGAAAATTTGAGAATGAAAGTAATAAAAACCGAAATTTGTCGCCGCTTGTAAATGGAATTGTTTAAAGGTGGAAAAGGGCAACTGAGCAGAGGCAACAACAACAAACAACAAATAAACAAATTAAGAGGCTAAAGAAACAGAAGCAGAGGCAGCGATAGGCCACCGAGAGGGGTGCGGAGGATGTGTCTGTGCGAGAGGCAGAGAAATCCGCAACGGATACGCATTATTTTTGCCAGGCCAACAAACAGGAGCAGCCACAGCAGGGCCAGGAGGAGGAGCTGGAGAAGCCTTCAGGAAGAAGTCGACGCCGCAACAATAAGCCAAAAGCCCCAAACACAAACTGCAATCGGGACAAGGGTTGCCCGTAGCTTGGTCGGTGCAGAGAGCAGGGGCTGGCGAGGGTCCTGGGCTTTCTGTGACTTTTTTGTATACACTTTTTCCAGAAAATAGTATAGTCAGTGGACTACAGAGGGCTGTAGCTTGTAGAGGAGCCAAAAGTTATAACCAGAGGGGTCAGCAGGTCGAACAGATATCGATTGGATCAGGTAAGTCTGTCTGTCTGTCCGATATGGTGTCCATCTATATGCTTGGAAGCCCAGCTCATATTTTATGCCCCGTATTATGAAGCTTCCGAAGAGCTCACTTGTCGAAATATATCCGAGCATAACAACCCCATTTGGTCTTTTTTTCTGTTTCCATCACTGAAGATCTTTTGTTATACGTGGTTGGATTTTAAGTCCTACGCCACAACCTAGTTTTTCTAGGAGGATCATGTCTATCGACTTGAGTGGGCCTCGAACCCACAACTCTTGTTTGACGGGACAGTGCGCTATACACTGGTCCACGTAGGCCCCTTGGTATACATATTTCTCTATTCTACTGTCTGGAAATTTATATAATTTATAGATATGCTTATTATGTATCAATCTATTCATTATCATTATTATGTGGCCTTAACACACCTATCGAGTCAAAGCCTGAAGGAGTATTATTCTTTCATTCAGCTTCCCTCACTAAAGGAATTTGTTTTATATTGGTGGATTTCGAATACTACACCACAACCTAGTTTTTCTAGGAGGGACATGCCTATCCACATGAGCGGGACTCGAACTCCTACCTCTTGTTTGGCGGGATAGTGCGCTATCTACTCGTCCACCTAGGCCCCCAATCGATCCATTCAAAAGGTTCTAAGTTACTAACATCAATCGAAAAAGCATAGGAGAGCAATAAAAAAAGGGTTGCTTTTGAGACCGCGAGCGACACAGTTTCACTTTTTTCGGTCTTTTGAGTGAGCTGAACACGCTAGCATGATGTTAGCTTTGGTTATAATACTGCAAATGAAAAATAGGTATGATTTGCTTGTATGTTGTGCTAACTGTGCTTTTGATTCAAAGTTTCGAGTCCCCAGAGACCCTAAGAAACTTTATTTATCCCAACTTTGAAGCCTTCGACAAGCCGAAGCTTCTTCTTTTGCTTTTCTCTGTTAGAACCGAGGTTCGAATCACTATTAAAATTTCTAAAATTTCCTGCAAAAAGTGTATGTAGACATCGGTGAGTCGAAAACCAGGTACTCCCGACTTGTTTTGGTTGAAAAACGTCTGGGAATTGCAGACGGCGACGGCAACAACAACGTCGGCTCATGGCGATTTAATCTTTGCAGACATTTTTATTCAAATTTATTTTAATATTTTCTTCTTCTTCTTTTTGCTACGGATCCGGACGCACAATGCACGGGAATTATGGCAATGACAAGCAGTGCGAGAACTTGGCTTTCTAGGGGAACTGGGGAACTGAGGAACTGGGGCTACGTGGAGGGGCTTTGACTATGGGCTTGTGTAAGCTCACGACGCTTTAATGGGGATAGAGAGAAGGAGAGAGACAGAGATAAAGATAGAGCGAGAGAGAGAGAGGAAGATAGGAACAGAGACACCTTTAAGAGCTCTTCAAACAGCTAAAAGCACTGCAAATACACCCCATCCAAAGCATCAAAAGTGCACTTGCCCAACCCCTCAATTGGCCCTATTTTCAACAAGTTGAGAATTATAAGCAACACTTTCATACAAATATCATTACAGACTTACCGCTTAGATTGTTTCTAGTTTATCTATTGTAAAATGGTAGAAATCTTATAAATGCCGGTATTTTGTCGTGACTCCACTTAAAATTTTGATTAGAACTTTTATAAAAAAAAAACGTATTAGAAAAGTGTAAACTCCATAAATTTATATTTGAATCGCCGATGCTCCACAGTGCTATATACGTATTATACACACAATGACGTCACCAAATTGGACACAGAGCTTATCGGTAATACAGGCTCGAATATCGAAAAACTATATACGAGATAGGTATAAAAAGATATATATTTAATGGGGGGGGTGAGTCTCGCTCGAGACTCACTAATTCACTAACTGAAAAATTTTTATATTTGAATAACACGACACAATTTCAAGGCTAGGCTGATTTTGTAATGATTTAGTTCAGAGAAATGAACCATAAATGTTTTGCTTGCCAAAGACCTATATATTTTTGACATTGTTCTCAAATTTAGTGTGTGTTTGCGAAAATTTGATAAAATTCGAGAACACAAAGTAGTTTTATTTAAAATCTATTTATACCCTGAATTCTAGATAATAAAGTCTTTAAGACATGCTCATTGGGAATACAAATAATATCGTAGTTTTTAGTAAAATATTTTGTTCTCATGTTGGCTTGGGATTTGAAAGCAAAAATATGGGCTGTCTACGAATGAATCTTAGTAAATATCGGTAGAGATTTGTAATATTAGTGAAAGCGTTCTTGAATATATATATAACTGAATTGTAATGCCTGATGGACTATATAGTCCTTTTGAGCATGTCTACGACAATGTCTTGAAAATTAAGAAAAGAAGATGCATTGTTTTGAGCTGCAGAACATCCTTATTTATGGAGCAATTTTTCTTAAATCAGGTAGAACGATAGATAATAAAGAAATTTAGGTTCATGTAAAATTTAAATGCTATAGCTAAAAAAATACTGGAAATATTACAATTCAATCGGTTAGTAGATGAGTATAGCTCGTGATTGGAGTTTAAAGGCCATACATTTTAATAAGATTTATTCACTAGGTTCTGGTATATCGTGACCAGAGACTTTGGAAACGATAATATTAGAAAAACATTGTCAAATTCAATTAAGGGTAAAACCTATACATTTTTTTTTACAAGGACTGCTTTCCCAACGTTTCTAGCTCCGACACTTTTATTCCAATTATCTTGAAATTTTCAGAAATTCTTCTTCTTCTTCTTCTTCAAAAATAATATAGAATATGAATGAATGAAAAATAATATAGAATAATATGGCGTAGGACTTGAAATCCACCCATTTTTAAAAAATAAGTATTCAATGAAAAAAGCAAAAAGCCTCGGCAGAGGAAGATGCTTCAGTTTGTGACCCGATAGAGTTGTTATAGCCACATAATAATAATAATAATAATATAGAATAGAAGTCTATGTTCTAGGATTCAATATGACACTTCAAGAGCTTGAGCGATATTTTCAGAAGAAGAATAGACAGACAGACGTAAGGACATGGCTCAAAACCTGAGAGTCTATGACGCTTTCCCCTTTCCTCTTTTCTTCACAATCCGTTTGAATTTAATGTAACAGACCAAAGGACCTGTGGTTTCGAGTCCTGGCACAAAGCTTTGTATAATTCTCACCTTTGAAGTGCGAGAACTAAAAGTCTCTTTTATGATTCTTTATATACCACGCTTTTACGGCAAATCTGTGCACAATCAAAAAGCTCTTCTTTATAAAATTTGTCACAAAGAGTTATATTTTAATATTTTATTATATTTTATATAAGTCCGTGTTGGTCTAATTACACGTTTGCCGTGCAGCAGCAGATGTCGTTTAAGGGGCATATGACACGACGGGAGGAGCTAAAAAAAGGTGCTAAAGCACCTCAAGATCCACCTCAATGCATCTGTTTGTCAAAAACCTCTTCGAATAGTTAAAAAATTGTTATATTCCAGCTGGAATTTGAAGTTCAGGAAGAGTTTTAATACTTTAACCTTTTAGTTGGGAGTATTAGATATAACCCAATTTTAAGCGAACTATAAAATCTTCGAGCTTTAACTAAGCCAAGGCCTAGCATTAAAATATGCTGACCCGGACCAAGACCGAGCAGAGTCGTATTGTGGGACATTCGGACAAGTTGTCAACTTTTGCTCGGAAAGCGGAAGTTAGAAATTTCACAGTGCGTTGCCGGCGACTTCTGGTTCCACATAGAATTCATTATGGCGGAAAATGTAAAAGGCATAAACAGCATCGCACAACATCCGTATGTCCATTCCGAACCCACACACATACACCTAGACAGTCATAGGGTCTTACACATCCTGGCAGACGAGTGCAGGACACCGAGACGAGACTCAGCATGCAGAAGCAGAGGGTTGTCTAAGGAACGGGAGTAGTAGGAGATGTTGCAGGACAACCGGAGACCAAGGACCTAGTACGGAATTGTTTCTTGCGCCGGTTTGTTGGATTGTCCAGTTCAACTTGAGTGCCCGCTTAATGCGTTAAATGCCCCCAAAAGTTTCAGACGGCGCAAATTTAATGGGTCTGGGAACAACCTGACAACCTAAGACCCCTATTTGACTTCTTTTACAAAAAGCTAGACAGAAATTCATTGTTCACATCTGATCATTTTAGACCGTTTTCAGCCACTTTTGAGTCTTATAACTTCGGTCGGTGTTTATGATCCGATTATTCTGGAATTCGAACCATTGTTACACTTATTTAATTTAGGGGGGGCCAAATTAGGATGGAAACAAATATTTGATGCCACTTTGTGCATGGTGTTTTTGGGCACCCACATACCAAATTTCATGACTTTAGCATAAAAATTGTGGTTGCTATAGACATTTCGTCACCTTCCAGGAAAATGGAGGGGTGTATCAAAGTTTTGGGAATCATGACCCTATTTACCGATTTTGGTGTCGATTGTTCTATAAATGCCAAAGTTATGGCCAATTTATCGAACGTGGCATCCGAAATTTGAAACAAACTCGTACTGCGTATGCTATACACGGATCTTCGTGCCAAGTCTGTAGCTTTTGTAGTTTTCCGAGCTTCCGGGACCAGGGTAGAAAAAACATAAATCTGTCGTTATTCGGAAATATAAGCAATATATTATCATACTTTAGGGTGGTGGAATGAGTCAAAAACTGGAAGACGGCTCAAAATTTGGAAGGATACGCCTACTTTTATATCGAATTTTGATGTTATTGATAATAAAGTCGATGCCAAGCTAATTTTCAAAAGAAAATATATATATTATATATATATTATTAACGAACTAGGAAAAATATTCAATAGGATATGAAAATTAGCACAAATTACAATGTTTTCGATAGGACTATCGATTCTTATCCCAATGCAATTAATTTCCAATTAATTCTGTTTCATCAGCTTTATCGAAATTTGAATGTAATTGCTATGATTGAGAAAGTTCGAAGAGCTCTATAAAAAACTCGATTTTAAGCGACTATCTAAATCTCTAACTCTCTCACTCTATTATACTCTTCCTCTCTGTACCTCTACCCATGCTTTTTTCTATGCAAATGTCGACAATTTGTGGGCAGATTTTGAGGTTAAGTGTGAAGCAAAATCGAAATCGAAATGAAAATCTACAACTTGTTGGCAGAAAAAAATAAGGACTGAAAAATAGAGGAAACATGTAAACAAGCAGTGACAGGAAATGAACGACTAGTAGATACTGTGTAAAAATTTTCAGAGGGTTTCTAAGGGGTGTAAATTTCTTCGAATTCATTACGATGTATAATAAAAACGGCTTGGGTATACAACTAAACATATCTTGGGATAGTTAGGAATTATACGCTTTTCGAAGAAAATAGGAAATTCACTTTGTCCTAAAGTATGTAATGCATCGAAGGAATAGTTGTAGACCCCCAAAAGTTACATTCAGAATGGTCAGGAGGACAAAGAAATCGATTGACCCTTGTCTGTGCGCCCGTCTATCTGTCGGTCTGTCCGTCCGTATGTATGCAAACTAGTCCCTCAGTTTTTGAGCTATCTTAATGAAACTTGACACATGACCTTCTTTTGTTACGCGTCGGCACATTTGTCGGAACCGGTCAGATCGGACCCCTCTATTATAAAGCTGCCATATATCCAAAAGTCAGTTTTGCGCATATATCACATTTCTTCTAACATTTTGGGCTGAAAGTTCACAAGCTTCATAGGGATCGCATTTCTACATCTTATAGTTGTCATATCGGCATAAATCGGTTTTGTCCATATTTCCTATGTTTTCCAACGAATTTGACTGAAAGCTTACAAATATCTAAGATTTATTATTATCTACTGCTCCGCCAAATTTTATTCGGATCAGACCACTTTACCATATGCCTGGCATATAAGTAAAAGTGGGCGTTGTCCATATTTCCCATGTTTTCTAACATATTGGACTCAAAGTTGACAAGCTTCCAGGATTCGTTATAATCTATCACTCCACTAAGTTTCATAGGGATCGTATTTCTATATCTTATAGCTGCCGTATCACGATAAATCGGGAAATAAATCCATATGTCCCATGTTTTCTAACGTATTTGACTGAAAGCTTACACAATAATTTCCAAAAAAATTCCCCAAAAAAAGCAGCCAATTTTCGTTATAAATTTCATTCTGCTTATAAGCCGATATACCCCATTTTCGACTATTACTGGGTATAGAAAAAAATGGAAGTAAACAATTGTTAAAGCCAATATACTTGGTGCTGTTGCCATTGCTCCATGTCTCTGCTACGGGCTAGGCAGGATTGGCGTCTGGAGGTGGGGGCTGGAGCCTGGTTCGGGTCGGGATCGGGTAGGGTCTAGTGTTATCATCGATGGTGGTGCCATTGTCAGGCTAATTCATGTGTCGCCTGCAGCTCTTCGGAGCTGCTAAATCGATTAAAGAGTCAACAGATTCGAAATGCAGAGCGAGATTCTGCCGTTGGGGCCATGAAATATGCATGAAAATTGCCACTTTGTGTGAATGTTGTTGCAATGTTGCCCTCTGTTTGCTGGGGGCGTGGCTAAATGGCAAATCTTATGCATATATATGTATATATATAGACGTATATATGTTCGATTAGAACAGTTAATTGCCGCTATATCTGTTGCAAATTAAATATGCAACATTTTAAATGCATTTCAATTACAATAAACAAATCAACCGCAACAATTGAATGGAAAATGTCAAAAAGATTAGGAAAAAACATCAAATAACTGTCATTATATATAGATATATATATCCTTTATATGTATATGGTCCATATATAGACACTCCATCGGTCTGTTTATCTGTTTAACTGCGCAATTATGCCGTGTGAATGATTATTGTAAATGCCACAAATGAAATTAATAGCCGCATCTTTCATACGACACTTAATGTCCTCATCAATCTGTAATTGCCTTAATAATTCACTAAAAGGCAATAATTGTATTATTAACTTCAATCGGCTGTGTTCAATTTTCAATGGGCTTTTTCTCTCTTTTCTCTGCACTTCGATGTCGATGGGCCTGGGGCCTTGGGTGTGTCCGTAATCTAGGCAAAACTCTGGACTGCTGGTTGAATATATTGACAGAGTCAATTCTCCCTTGCTTATGAACCGATCATTCTGAAATTTTCAATAGAGCTCTATGGTATAGTCATAAATATATAAGCCTACTTTGCAATTATTATGTTAAGAGCTGCACATTTTATATACTATTATTGAAATTTGGGGAAACATAAAAGGATGAAAAAAATATGGATTGCACATTGTGTATAGGATCTTAGCACACCTATATCCCAAATTTCATGACTTCACCATACCATATACCACTTTTCTCAACAAGTATTAGGCGTTGGTGTTAGTTTTAAAGGCTTTTCTAAGAGAAGCCGGGCACACCAATCTATTACTCTGGAAACGGGCGAGCATTGTAAGAAAAACGTCCGCAATTTTCGGATAGATATGACAAAGTAATTTTGCACCACGACAATGCTCGAATAGAAGTTTTTCGGGTCGTTAAAACTTACTTGGGAACTCTTCGTTGGGAAGTCCCAGATCAACCGACCTATAGCCCAGATATCACTGCTTTTGATTACCATCTTTTCCGATCGATGGCATATGGCTTGAAGGACCAGCACTTCACCTCTTGCGAGGAAACAAAAAATGAATCGATACATTGAGCTCATCAAAAGACGAACTCTTCTTCCGATCTGGTATCCAATAACTGACAGAAATAAGAGATTTTTGAAGTTTGAAAAAAGAAAAACATTTCAGACTAACTCCAACTCATAATACCTTATTTATGATAAATTTTTAATATTAATGTTAGGACACGACTCTGTTGAGGAGGTCGATGGGATGACATTCTATTTGGTAGTATTTTTCTCTCTAATTTATCCTCCGAGAAGTTGGAAGTATTATTTGGGGAGACTTTGTAGTACATTATCTAGCTTCATTCAAATTTTATACTCACTCAAATTTCAATAGTTATATCTACCGATATACCCAATTTCAAATGGATTGATTCATTAAGACGATCACACACTTGGTTGAGTATCTAATGTATTAAGTTTGAAGTTCGAATCACTATTGGAGCAATTTTCGAGTCTCTCTTGGGTTCAATTATGTTCCATCCCAACTTCGATATGAGTTTGAAACTCTTTTTGAGCTTAAGATAACACTTCCTTCACATATTTTTAATTATTCACCTAAAAGGTCGCCTTACAGGGTATCTAAGGCACAACTGCTTCGTATAAGCTGAGATTTATAACTGATTGAATTGAGACCAAGTTGGAAACGCATTTGCTTTCATTTTTGTACTTCCTTTAAAGCAGCTTTATATTATGAATTATGAATCAATCTGATAAATAAACGTAATTATAGACAGATTTGATCTTAGGAAATTTTCTAAAGAGTTTTTTAACTACTTTGAGATAGTTTTTCGCAACAGGTTTGCAGTCTAAAAGCGAAATTCACTCAAAGAAGTTCGAAGTAAAAGGATTTGCTCAATGAATAGCAAGAAGTTCTTTCAGATGACACAGTGAGTAAATTTGATAGAAGCCCAACTATTGAATAGTTTGCAGACATTCAAAGGGATGCCAAGAGCTGCTCTCCGAGTCTCAATGAATACTCATCCATTAGGAACAGTTGTTGGCCGACTTTGGAATAGGTTTTATGTTTCTTTTTTTGTCCAGAAGTATATATAATTCGCATGCAAACTGAACTGAATGAAGTTAATTACAAGGCGAAAGTCAATGGCCATATCAAGGGATTAATGTGATTTGTTGCTGAAGCTAAAGCCGGAGCAAAGCTGCCAAGGATTAGGGGAATACAACGAGAACAGCAAGAAATGTTGGCCTTTTGCTACTGTTCGGGGAGTGTCGAGAGTTAGTTCCGGGGGGCCTAGGGGTTACGAGAGCCAATGTGTTGCTTTTGCGCCTGCTTTTGTGTTCGCTTTAGAGTTTTTTGCAATCGTTTTTGTTGACAGGCCCCAAACAACATGACTAAGCCAAGTCCTTATCCAAAGGACACCCCACACATAGAGTGCTCACAGTACCTCTCGGCGTTTGGAGGCCCCCATAAAGCCCAGCCCACCGCCCGCAGTCCCCCCAAAGCTCTTTTCTGTTGTTAATTACAATTATGATAATGAATCTTACAAAAGACTAATTAGTATGTTAAAAATGTTGGTTGTGTCGCGCCGCACAAAAGCTGCGGATTTATATATAGCTATATATATATATGTATATATTACATATATCTACCTCTCACTCAGGTGTGCGTGTGTGTGTTATTTTCAAGAGCTTCCCTCTTATATGTTGGCCTTTTTTCCCATTTGGCACCAAAGGCATAAAGCCAAAGCCGTCGGAGCGTTTCAACTTGATGTTCTTTAATGGGTTTTCACTGGCAATTTTCATACAGTGCCTACAAAAAGTATGCCAAATCATTAAACCACCTATTTAAGGCATAGTTTTAGTTCCTAAAGCCAAAGCCATGAAGTTCCTTTAAGTCGAACATAACATAAAATGCGCTTAAAATGAGCTCAAACATAAGTAAGCGAAAAGCACCGGAAAATTTGATCTTAACTCTCTTCTTTAGGGTTTCCGATGGGCAAAAATATTTCTACTACAAGTTTGCCAGCACTACGGATAACAATTTTTACTGCTAAGAAGTTAAAACTGTGCTAAAAGGCCTGCAGTGATTAAGCTCTATCGAAAACAAAAAATGGTATATAATGTTCAAGGAGGTTCGAGAGTGCGTTATAGGCAAGGCACGGCCAGGAACACTATCAACATTAACTCACGCGCAACACGTCAATAATATCAAAGAATTAGTACCCCAAAATCATCATTTGACAGTCCGTAATCTTACTGAACTTGTTGAAATACCAGAAATATCAGTCATAACATTTTGAGCACTAATTTAGTCCTCAAATGTGTATAATCTCTATGTGGTAGTGGAAGTGGTAGTGTTGCCCACTTCATTTTTGTCCATCCCAAAGACCCCAATCGATTATATTCAAATTAGCTCTTAATTTCTGCCCCCGTAGCATAGGTATATTTCCCATCTGTCAAACATATCTTTTCACTAAGTTTACAAAGCGCAAATCAAACATTTACAATAATTAAAACCAAAATCGCATACAAATGATAACTTAATCCGGGCCCGTGTCGTCATTATTGACCCACACAACAAGGTGCTTCATTTGTCCCTCTAATGAGTATGTCGAGCCAAATATCGGCTTAGTCCTAAATGATATTCCACACATTCGACCTTTATTCATGCAACGCATCGGACGAACGAACAAACGAATTAAACACATTATTTCATTGTGTAATATTCGGAGATGAAACGATGGGGTGGTTGAGTGAGGGATTCGGAGGGATACGGCGTGTGACATGTTAGAATACCCTGTAGAACTATAAGCTTCAGAGCGATTATGATGAGTTTGAAGAGGATTTGGATTGTATGTGGTTTATATGAAAGTGTTTTTTAGACAAAGCATTCCCAACCAAGCTATAGCTAGCTCGTTAGTTTACAGGGTATTCTCCAGTTGAGCATATTTATCAAGCTGCATGCTTATTTAATTGTTGATTCCTTTGTAGTTTGCCGTTGTTGTTATTGTTATTGATATGGAAAAACAATCAACGCACATTGAAAATCATTATAATGATTTTTCCTATGCCCATTCGCAGTCAACACTCAATACTCACGCATATTCACAATATTCACAATATTCACAATACTCACAATACTCACAATCATTTGCGTAAACGTATGTTTGTCTGCTCGCACAGCACAGTGGTACCAAGACCAGAGTTCCCAACATGAAATCAAATATGTAAAATAAGATAGAGTGCTGCAGTCGAGAGTGCTCGACTGAGGGAATACCCAGATCCCAATTTTTGATTTGCGGGGGAGGGGGACGTGGCATCCAAAATTTGAGAAACTGCTTTTTGCGAGTTATCAATGCGGAGCTACATGCCGAATTTTGTGTCCTTAGCTATTTCACCTTTTGTCATTTTAGTCCGTTTTCAGCCACTTCTGAGTCTTATAACTTCGGTGTTTATTATCCGATCGTTCTGAAATTTTAAGGATTAATTGATTACATCGTCATAAATATATATTCTGCAATTTGAATTATTTTGATACGAATTGTTCAAAACATAAGCATTTTTTTCATTAAGGGGTGACCAAATTAAGATGACAACAAATTTTTGATGCTACTTTCTGCATGGTGTCTATGGGCACTCATATACCAAATCTCATGACTCTAGCATAAATATTGCGACTGCTATACACATTTCGTCACTTTCCAAAACAATGGAAGTGTATATCAAGATTTTGGGAAATTCCTTTCTGCAGTTTTTAATCATGACCCTTACCGAATTGGGCTATCGAAGCTCTTTAAATCCCAAAGTTCTGGCCATTTTATCGACAATGGTTTTTATCTCTTATCGGACGAAGTGGGCGTGTCATCGAAAATTTAAAACAAACTCGTACTGCGTATGCTATAGACGTATCTTCACGTCAAGTTTGAAGTCTGTAGTTTTTGTAGTTTCCGAGATCGGGGCGTTCATACAGACGGACAGACGGACGGACGGACGGACATGGCTATATAAACTCGTCTATTGATTCCAACAAAACTATTATACCCTTCTTTCCCTCTTTCAAATGGGATTAGTGTATAACTATTCTATATACTGTTTCATCTACGACCAACTTTCATTCATTCACAAGATTCCACAGCCCAAATTTGACTTAAATTCTAGCTTTTCGGACCACTGTGCACCGTGTCATTCGATCATGATAATTGATTATGTAATCATTTTAATGAACTCTAATTGAATTAGGGACTTGGCATTGGATTTGTGCATATGTGATTATAACATGCTTCCTCTGTTTGGATAATGAAATTCAAACAAATAATGGGATCGCTGTTAGTGTATTAATTTGCTGCTTATCAAATGACTACTAGCATGCCATCTCTTTCTCGGCACACACACTCCGACTCTCTGTCTCTCTTTAGTTGGGCTATAAAATTTCAATTAGACCAAAAACCATTGAGCAAAATTAATTGACAAAGCCAACACCTATTTGTGTATTCACTATGGTCTCTCGCCCCCTCTCTTTCTCGCCCCTGCCCCGGCTCCGTCTCGTTCTTTTGCCACATTTCCCAGCTCTTTCGCGGCACGCAATTTGCCGGGTTTTCTACATGAAAATTAATTTTCGACAATTTACTGCGCAATCTTAGGCAAAAGTTCAACAAAAGCGTGTCACGCTCTTGACACTGCCGTCTCCCATCTGCCATCTCGCATCTCCCATCTTGCGGGCACAATGCCTATGCGCTCCTCCCGCCCTCCACACACATTTTGCCATAGTTAAACCAAACAATCTGCAGCTGCTGTTTGGGCCAAGTGAACGGCATTTAATGGCAAAAAGCGTTAAAATTCCTTTACACTTCGACTGACTGCCGGTCCCCCCGGTCCCCCCGACACCCTTTCTCCTCACAAACAAGCCACACTCCCATACGCCCACTTGCCACGCCCGCCTAAGCAAAAAACAAAAAATAATAATAATCAAGTAAGAAGAGCAAGTCGAGAATTTTAGACTCTATTTTAAAGTTGCAAGCAATATTACCTAGAGATATTGGAATCAAGGGATATTATCTAATGGGTTTTCGAAACTTCTAACAAATTAGTTCTTAACTCCATTTTCAGCTTAGTTGGGTCGGTTTAAGACAATAGCAAGAAAAGTTTGAGAAGACGAAAAAAAAGGATTATATATAATGACTTTTCAATGCAAAATTTCTGAACTTTATAGAAAGATCATTGGGAAATTTGGTGCAACATTAGATAGTGGGAAAATATAAGTGCATATCAAATTTTAGAGCAATAACTTAAAAAAGAAAGGAAATATAGGCAATGCTAACTTTTAGTTTTCTGTTATAAATAATAATAAAAAAAATTCGTGCGGGTTCGTTTTATGAAAATTGAAGCATTATTATTAAAAATTGTTTCAAAGTAATGTCCATCACTAGCCACTTTTTTTTACAAACTTTCAAGCAATTTCCGGATTCCGCTTCGAAATACCTGTGAGCTCTTTTTGTTTTCCTTGAATTGAGCCATTCTTTGATTTCAGCATAATTGTGGAAGTGCTGGTCAGCCAGTCCATGAGCCATCAATCGGGAAAGATGGTAATCAGAAGGAGCTATATCTGGGCTATACGGCGGTTTGAGTAGGACTTCCCTATGTAGTGCTTCCAAGTCAGTTTCAACGACCCGACTAAAATGTGGCCGAGCGTTGCGTGTTTGTCATATCTGTCCGAAAATTGCGGACGTTTTTCTTACAATGGTTGTCTCAAACTCATCAATTGTCGTCGGTATAACTTCCTCGTGGCCCGAGTAATAGTTTTGATGTGCCCGGCATCTCCTAGAAAAACTTTTAAAACTAACATCAACACCTACTTAATACTTGTTGAGAAAAGTGGTATATGGTATGGTCTTGTCAAACCTCAAACATAGTGCATATGCTCTAAGCTCAAAGAAGAGTATATAAACAAAAAATTGCATAAAACTTGTTGAAAAATTGTTGAGCTGAGGCCCCGAAGCCGGCGACTTGCTGTTAGCATATGAGAGAAGAACAAGCACTTCGAGTGCTTTTCATTCAGCCGCCAGTTGCCCCACCGACTCGTCTGCCCACTCACATCCTTATCCACACACTTGCCCCCACCACACTTGCCCCTTGGCTTTTCAACTCAACATTGTCATTTAATTTTGGCAATAAATGTGAGAGCCCTCCGAGTCTTCCGAGTTCTCCCAACCTCCTCCTCCTCCGACGACGACGACAACATTGTGTGCAAACTGTCTGATAATCGTCTTCCGCCTATTTTAACGTTAACTCTCAGCTACTCGGGGTACTTTAGCTACCCCCCAGCAAGCCCCAAGCCAACCTAATCCCAATCCGAGTCCCCCCTAGTCACTGCAGCAGGCATCTTTCTCGCGCACATGTGCGCCTTTAAATTATTCAACGGAAGTGACTACAACTCCGTCGACGCCTCCTGCCACAGTAAATCCTCTTCCGGCTACGTCTCCATCTCCCTTACCCACTTCTATGGATCATCGTATATAGCCCAAGTCGGAGCTTATTTCTCGAGTATGTGTGCTGTGTGTGTGTGTGCGTAAAATATGATATTATGGCGTTCAAATAAATTACGCGGAAAATTATTATGGTCGATTCGTAGCTGGTATCAGCCCTAACTCCCACCCCCCCACCACCTTCCCCCATATACCCTACCCTCTTGGAGCACTTCATGAGATAATACGCTCCGGTAATGTTTCAGCCAATTGCAAAATTTACTGCTTTTAACTAGAAGCTCAAATGATGTTAGACCAGCTCCAGTGCCTCCCCAGCTCTTAGCTTGAAGTCAACAGCTGTTGCATCTACTCGGAAAGCTCTATAAATTTAAAAGGTCCAAATTTTCAGCCTTTGGTTTTATATTTCAAGCAACCTGATATATAATCTATTGTGTTTAATATAGAATTTTCATTGATGTTATCTGTAATCCTAACTCTGTCCCATTTGTTACCATTTGACTGTTTCTACATGAAATAACTTCCATGCAAATTATGCAATCATTTTGAAATATTCAGGATAGTTTTATAACTTGGTTATCTGCATAACAAAATAAGTATTATTAAAATAAGTATTATTAATATCCGATCTTGAAGTTATCCACTTTTCATCACGCGCTATACCACAGTGACTCGCAGATGGAAGGAAATTCGGTCCATGAGGTTTCGTGCTATGCAGACGAAGTTGAAGATCAATGTAAATGAAATGAAGACGATCCAACAAGACTGAGGATGATAATGAAATTGCAAATAGGGATGCAGATGCAGATTAATAGGATGATATAGATATAAATGAAATTATGTATATAAAAATGAAATGATTTAGGTAAAAGAAATTATGTAGATAAGAATGAAATGGTGCAGATAAAGTTGCAGAGCGGGACTCGAACTCGCTATCCACTGGTCCACCGAGGGCCTAGTAACAAATGGTAAAAAACCGAACACAATCGACTTTCACGAACTTCTCTTGAGGCCAATTCTTTATAAATTGGCTTACTATTCGTAAATAGCTTAAAACATACGCAGATACCAATGCCGTGGAATATTTAGTCATAATAATGAACGTGACGATAATGATGGTGATCCTTATCACCTAATAAAGTGATGAAAGTGATAAGGATGATAAAGAATAAGATGGATCAGAAGATAGGGCTTCAGTTAAAAAAGAAGAAGACAAAAAATTAAATATAAAATATATAATATAACAGAATATAAATTAAATTGTTGGAAAAAAATATTCCAATTTTATTTGGTCAAAAAAAACTTTTCATATCCGCCCGATTTACCATCGTCGCCGTCATCTTCAAATAGTTTCTGCCTCAGCAGGAACTCAACCAGTCTCGACTCGGCCTACGAAGATCCCGAGGAGTACGCAAACGATAACGATGGCAAATGATGTAGATAAAAATTAAATGATGTAAATACAAACGAAGTGATGTAGATAAGAATGAAATGGTGCACAGAATACAGATGCCAATGATCAAGCTGACGATGCAGTTGCCATAGATGACGCAGAAGTATCAGATGATAATGATAATACCGATGATCCAGATGCAGGTAAGGATGAAGATATATATGTATTATATGTAGTTTAAGCCATACGCAGATGCCAATGTTGTGGAATATTTAGTGATAATAATGAACGTTACGATAATGATGCTTATCCTTATCACCTAATAAAGTGATGAAAGTGATAAGGATGATAAAGAATAAGATTGATCAGAAGATAGGGGTTCAGTTAAAAAAGAAGACGAAAAAAAATTAAGTCTGTTTGCTTTATATTTCTTTAGACGCAAAAATAAAATATATAATATAGCAGATTATAAATTAAATTGTTGGAAAAAAATATTCCAATTTTAGATTTCAGACGTTCCAATTGCTGACGGTTCCGACTTAAGAGTTTGGTTTATCAGGGGAGTTCTATGATTCCAACAAGACTGAAGATAAATGCAAATGCAAAAAGGGATGCTTAAGAGATGCCGATGAATATGATATAGATGAAAATGAAATGATTTGGACATAAATGAAATGATGTAAATAAAAATGAAATACTGTGAATAAAGATGAATTGAGGCATATAAAGTTGCAGATGAAGGCGAATCAGGCGATGTTGACCACGCCAATGCAGCTGAACGAGATGTTAATGCCAATCGAACAGGACTGAGGATGATA
>JBANCY010000353.1:0-38568 GCA_037040045.1 Phorticella flavipennis | reverse complement strand
CTGCTATTGTTATTTCAGTTGTTGTTGTTGCCGTGTCGGCTGGTACCACTTTCTATTTGAGCAACAACAACAACAACAACAACAACAACAAAACAAAAACAACAAAATGTATATATATAAATGGCCTGTTTTGGCTTGGTTTCGGCTCTGTGGCTTTTAGCTTGGCCAAAACCCCCGCAGCCCCTCAGCACCCCACGGACTGGATTTATGTATGATATTTACAACAACAACAAATTGCAGGCAATTAAATGAATATAAATACAAAAAAAAAAAACACAGCGCGTCGCGGTCTTTATTATAATTGCAATTGCAACGCACACTCACACGGTGTTTTATTTATTTATACGTAAGATCACAGTCGGAGCAGAGCAACATCACAACGCAACACGAAACGGTACGGAACACGGCGGCGGCGGAGCGTTTAAAATGTTTCCATTGCTTTCATTGTGCACGAATATTTATTGTATTTTGTTTTCCACTTGCATTTCGTGTAGTTTTTTTTTTTTTTTTTTGTTGTCTTATTGGTTGCCACAGTTTGCGTTGCGCACTAACGCTAAGTGGCATCACTGTTTGGCATTTCAAAAAATTTACGTATTTAACAAACTCTGCTTTCACATACTTGATTTATTAACTTATATTACTTAATTACTTAATTTAATGTTTTAGGTTTTTCTTATGTTTTTTGCGCTTTCTGTTATTATAGCACTTTAAACGTTCTTTTTTTTTAAGCAAAGTTTGTTTTGTAAATTAATGTGGCAACACTGGCACACTCGTAGCAAATCAGCTGTTGCTTATCGATTCGTGCGGCAAAACGTAGTGATGGCAAAAAGTATTCATTAAAGGACTATTGAGTCAGATGATTAATTGAAAACGTAGAAAAAAAAAAACAATCGATTAATCAAATGATTATTTTTTTTGTTCCAGAGAGCAATTTTTAAACGAGAATATAATGCAAATGAAACAATAATAAACAAGTAAATAAATTAAATAATATTATTATACAGTGGAACTTCTCTATAATGTAGCCATAGAACCCGCCTTAGAAAAAGGGTAGAAATACTGGCAAACTACAATATATAGCTTAGGATACCAATCAATGCCAATTGAGGGGTCTCGGTGGATTAGTGCATAGTGCACTGTACCGCCAAACCAGAGATGCGAGTTCGAGTCCCAATCTTGTCGATTGGCATGACCCTCCTAGAAAAACTAGGTTGTGGCTTAGGATTTGAAATCCACCCACGTAAGATAAGGTCTTCAGTGTAGAAAGCAGAAATAAAGGAAAATAGTGCTTCAGGCTTTGATCCCATGGGGTTGTTATGGCCATATAATAGTAGTAATGATAATACACCAATCGGATCTCATCCCAATCAAAAACCTCGTTGCATTATAGCTCCAATAGATGAGCATTTGGGAACTAGCGAAATATAAACGCTAACAATACTTCCTAAAACTTTAGTATGCTAACGCGATTATTTTGTAGCATAATCGAATAATTGTTCAGTTAATCAAAACGCATTTTTCGAAAAAATTAAATCGCTAAATGAAACAAAATAATTGATTATTGTGTATCATGTGATTAATCGTGGGGCCTCGGTGGATATGTGTGTAGCGCACTGGCCCGCCAAACGAGAGGTGCGAATTTGAGTCCCGCTCATATCGATAGGCAGGACCCTCCTATGAAAACTAGCTTGTGACGTAGGACTTGAAATCCACCCACGTAAAAAAAGATCTTCAGTAAAGGAAGGAGTAAAAAAGACAAATAGTGCTTCAGGCTTTGATCCAATGGAGTTGTTATGACCATGTAATAATTATAATAATAATAATATGATTAATCGTGCCATCACTAGGCATAAAGTCATACAATGCCATGGCATTTGCTCTTAGAAACAGCAATTATTTGTATTATAATCAAATATATTTAAATTATAATATAATAAAATGAAAAGATTTACCGCCCAAGCATAAAAAAATCGAACATTCTAAATTCGATTATCGATTATTTTGATGACAACGAATTTAAAATTCAACAGCTGCTCGGCATCGACGACGTAGATTTATCGATTGGCACAGAAAATAGTCAGCTGTAAATGTGGCCACTCAGCATAAGTTTACTATCGATAGTAGCTTGACACTTGTTTGCCCTCTTTTTTTTTAATAAATATTTGAGATTTCACCATATTTCATGATCGATCTGTAAATATGGAAAAGTGGCTCAGCGATACATTGTCCAAGTGCCTCGACTGCGTGGTCACCAACCAAATGATGTCGTAAGTGCATATCATACCCTATACATGATGCATTTCCAATAAGATATGCCCATTTCCCAGCACCATCTTGGCCATAAAGGACGATCGCGAGTTCGATAATTATTTCGGCAATCTGCTGAGTGAGGACAATGAAGAGCACCGTTTGTTCCTCATCAACTGCCGCCGGATGCTGCTCAGCGGCAAACAGCCTCGCAGCAACGGCAAAGGCAAGGGGAACTCCGCTTCACAGCCCCATCCGGACAGACGGACAGCTGGTGACGCCGGGGGAGCGGCTAAAAAGCAGGGAAAATTTGTCAACATGTACACAAACGATGGGAAGCTAATGGGCGATACCATCCTGCTGAAGGGTCGCCGCGTCTGCGATTGCCAGGCGGCTGAGCACAAGCTGATCAACAACTGCCTCAGCTGTGGCCGCATAGTTTGCGAGCAGGAGGGGAGCGGACCGTGCCTCTTTTGCGGCGAACCTGTCTACACCGCGGAGGAGCAGCAACAGATGGCCAAAGCCGCGCGGGCCAACTCAAAAGCTCAGCCCAAGGCGACAAAGAAACAGCAGCAGCAGCAGCACCAGAGTGCCACCGGCAAGTCCGGTAAGGAGACGGGCGGGTTGCAACAAGCGTTGCAGCAAAGGGATCGTCTGCTCGAATACGACCGGAACACGGAGAAGCGAACGACGGTGATTGACGACGAGCTGGACTACTTCCAGGAGAACTCCGTCTGGTTGACGGATGCGGAGCGCGAGAAGTATGAGCAGCTCAAGGGCGAGATGCATGAGATGAAGCATGGCAGTCGCATCAAGCGAAAAATTAAAGTCGACTTTGCGGGTCGCGAGTTGCCCGATGAATCGATAATTTCCAAGCAATATGAGGATCAAGTGGTGTCCCAGTTGAATTCAATCAGCAAGGCGGCGGCGGCAGCAGCGTCCCTGAGCAGCGGAAGAGGCCTGACAGGACGCTCATCGATGGCTCTGCCTTCGAATCTGGATATGGCCAAGCCGCCAATCTTCAAGGCAACCAAGCAGCAGGAAATGCCAGCACAACCGAGTCACGACGGACTCGAGCGCATCTACAATCGGGTGCAGGATAAGGAGCTGATGGAGATGCAGGACATGCGGCAATGCCTGTCCATGCACCAACCCTGGGCTTCCCTGCTTGTGGCTGGCATAAAAAAGTGGGTCAACTGCCAGTGAACGAGTCCTGAAAAGATAATGAAGATTTATACATTTTATTTAATTTACAGACACGAAGGACGTGTTTGGTACAGCGAGCATCGGGGGCGTCTCTGGATTGCTTCAACGGCCAAGGAACCGCATGCCGATGACATTGCACAAATGGAGCAGTTTTATCGTGTGCTATATAACGGTATAGCTAACTCGATACTTGATTATCGATTGCATTTAACTTTCCATTGTTTTTCCACTTCTTTTGCACAGATGATACCCTGCAATTCCCAAAACATTATCCCACCAGCAGTCTGCTGGGCTGTGTGCACGTTGAAAATTGCTTACCCCAGGAGGAATACCGTGATCTCTATCCCGACGGCGAGTCGGATAGTCCCTATGTATTTGTATGCACGAAACCCGAGCAATTGCCATTACTGCTGCCCGTCCAGGGCGAACATAAGATATGTACGTTAATTCCACTATGGGATACTCCAGGATAACATCATTAATTCCCATTCTTCGACTATTTCAGATGAGCTTCCCCTGAAGACGCATAATGCCGCCTGCAAAACACTTTTGCGCTCAAGATCCACAATTCAAGTACGATAGTTTTTGTAATCGATAGTTCCAATCGAAATTGTCTAATGTATCAAAAATATATTCCATTAACAATTGTTACCATTAAATCACCTTTACGATATTGATTGATGCGCTAGCTTCAAGCTACGTCGATATAAATTTAAATTCGATATTTAATTTTCTTGAAATATTTCATATCAATATTTTCATAGAAAATATCGGAATACCTTTAGTTTGTGGTCAGCTGTCTTTATGCAATGGTCAATGTGGACGTAGAATACTGGTAAACGGCACCCAAATTCTAAATTCAAAGATGGATTTTAACGTTTGCTTTTCTCTTCAATGGGTTTCTCCAGTGGCGTCTGCAACTTCTTACTGCAATGCCAACTATTGCGTCAGTTTCTCATGGAGGCGGCTCCGGGCGTGCAGGTGACCTGCCACCAAGGACGTCGCGGCTCCTTTGAGGTGACCATTGATGATCAACTGGTCCACTCGAAACTCTCCAGTCTGGCGTTTCCAAAGCACGAAAGCGTTCTGGTCCAAGTGCAGCGGGCGGAACGCGGAGAACCGATAGAGCTAGTGCAGGCAGCGCCCATCAAGGACTGTTCAGTCATGTAAATAGAAATAGATTGATAAATAAACCTAAAACCTATTTGTCTCCGATGTTGATTTCCTACTCTCCTACATTAGTGATATTTTTCTATTATAATTATGGTCCTCGGTGGACTGTCCCGGCAAACAAGAGGTGCGAGTTCGAGTCCCGCTCATATCGATAGGCATGACCCTCCTAGAAAAAATAGGTTGTGGCGTAGGACTTAAAATCCACCCACGTAAAAAAAGGTTCTTCAGTGAAGAAAGCAGAAATAAACGAAAATAGTGCTTCAGGCTGTGACCTCATAGGGTTGTTAAATAAATCAAACATGAAACTATTTCTTAATATTTATAATTTTGTTTTATCGAATCAATTTGTTATGAAGATAATATCATTCATCCAAGGCTAAACATAAATATCCATTATTAAAGTAAAATCAAAAAAAAAACGAGACGGGGAATTCCACGTTAACGTCGGTAGCGATATCGCTTGAAGTGGAACCACAGTTGGAATATATTGTTGTGGAACTGGCAGCGGAAGCCACGTTTGTAGCTGAACTCCCATTCACGGTTGACAATCTTGAAAGCGATATCCTCGTAGGGTGGACCCGTGTGGAACCTGAGCACGGCAAAGTCGGCGTTGTCCACGCACGGCGTGAGAAAGTATTGCGGTGTCTGGGATTTATCCATAAGATCCGGATAGAAGATGTTGAACTTGTATCCCTGCACAATCTTTGGCGGCGGATTGTCCATATCGTAGTGAGTCTGGTTGTATTTGTTCCATTCGAAACCGGTGTGAACGCGATTGAAATAGCGTGGCTTTCGCGGCCGATACTTGTCCGTGGCCAATTGAGGCACTGCATCCAGTGTCGTTTCCACACTGAACTCCGCCTCGTCGCCCTGCATGCCCTGGCGTGCTTCGTTTCGCATGCGTAGTTCCTGTGGCGTCAGTTGTGCCGTATCTATACGCTCGGGATGTACCACCAGTAGTCGCTGGCGCTGCACACGGCGCTCGTCGTCGCTTTCACTGTAAAGTGCTCCGTCGACGTTGTCTTCATCGGCTTCGGTCATACGACGTCCGGTGTAGTCCTCCTCTTTTATATAGATCGGACTGTAGTTGCCCAGTTGATACATGCGCACAGCTCTCTCTAGCTCCCTTAGGGGGCTATCGTTGTCCGGTTCTTCTTGCGAAGCTGTATCCTGATCTTCCTGTTCCTCCTGTTCCTGCTGCTGATGCCTCTGCTCCTCGGCGTCTTCTTGCTTAATAGTTACTGGGGATGCTGTTGTCGTGGGTTCGACATCGTTTTCGCTCTTCAACAGCAGCAGCTTTTCGCGCAGCAGCGCCTGGTGCCGGTCACGTAGACGGGCCCGTGCCATGTGTGCCTTAAGCTGTGATAGTAGACTCTCCCAATAGCTTATGTCAACGCCATCGGCACGTCCGTTGATCTTGTGCTCGATGCGGCCGCGCATCTCCTCCAACTGCTTGGCGTTCTTGCCTCGAAATATGTCTGCCACATCCTTGACAACGCTTTGATGTATTCCATCGCGTCGTTGATTCAATGCGTTGGCCTCGTTCTGTTGCTGTTTCAGCTGTTTTTGCAGCTCATCCTGCACAATGGTGATCATATCGTTCCAAAAGTCTATGTGCTTACCCTGCTCCAGCTCTTCGTAGACCTTAATGTCGACCAACAGATCCTCCAGCTCGTCCGTGTGCAGACCCTGCAGCAGCATGTACGGTTCATGCATTTGCATCTCCAGCGCATCCTCCAGAGCTGCTTCTGCGTTGCCAGCAGCGACATATTGGGCAAGCAGATCTATGGGCTTCGCGCGTCCATCGCGTATGCGTATCTCGCTACGCAGACGTGCTTGCTCCAGATGAAATTGATCCTCTTGGCGTTGCCATTCGCGAAATTGCACCGCTTCCTTGGCGCGCTGTTGCTGCATGGCGTCGTCCTCACGCGCCTGGCGCTCTAATTCGCGTTCCTGCCGACGCTTCTTGACCTTTTCCAGTTCACGCCGATTCTCCATCTGCTTTTGTAGTGATAGCACCTCGACGGTTTTGGTGGACAAGTTCGCCAGACCTTCGACCTCCAGTTTCTTGCCCCAGTGAAAGGTGGAAGTCAGATTGGAGTCACCGAATGGATTGTCTTCGTTGGAATATGTTTGGTATTCATTATCCCAGCCCATACGTTGACGTCTTCGCTGCTCCTTGGCCTGCTTTTCACGCAGTCGACGGGCGCGCTTTTCCTCTGGTGTCTCCTTGGCCTTGAGCTGCTCCTTGAGGCGCTGTCGTTCTTCTTGTTCGCGCAGTCGTCGTTCCTCCAGCGTTTGGATTAACTTAATTGAACTCATTTCGGGACCGCGCTTGCTTCTTATAACCTCCTTTTTCCGCCGTTCACGCGATGACGACGACGACGATGAAGAGGACGATGTGGACGAACTAGAAGATGAGGAAGAACGCCTGCGATGCTCTTTCCGGCGTGGCTGTTCCTTCTCCCTGTGACGCCTGTTCCGACTGGTACTCCTGCGACGGCTTCCACTGCGCTGCTCCCTGGCACTTTGATGTCTCTCTCTGCCCCTGTCACGCTGAACATTTGAATTTGACGTGGACTTATCTTTTTGGGTGCGTCTTCGATCCGGACTCTGTTGGCGGGAGCTTTTCCTTTCGCGGCTGCGGCTGCGATGTCGCGACTTTTCCTTGGGCATTTTGCAGCTTTGGGCACAAACGTTTGCTCAAAGTAAAAACAATGCACAAATCGGTGGCACATGAATCGCCAGCAGCTGTTTGTTATCGATAGTCCAGCATTATCGACGAGCAACACTTTAGGTATGGCAGCACTATGAAAAGCGAGCCAATGATTATTTCAAAAATTAGTTAATTTTGTGCTAAATATTGGAATAATATAAGGATAAATCAAAAATTAATTATCCTAAATTTTGTTGGAACTACCATGAAAATGGTGTTGAATTCAAATACCATATAAAATCATAGAAGAGCACAAATCTGTAGCGTTGCCACCTCGGATTTTTTCCAATCAGATTTGGCTTTTTTTAAGTTTCATGATGAGAAAAATGCAAACTGATTTCTTATTTGAAATTTAGCTTTTTTTTTATAATCTAGCCTTTAAGGTAACAGATTCATACGCAGGCCAATTTTAACGTTTTTTATACCCTGATCCCATTTAAAAAATGGGAAAAAGGGTATACTAGTTTTGTTGGAATGTATGTAACAGGCAGAAGGAGGCGTGCCAAACCCCATAAAGTATATATATTCTTGATCAGCATCAATAGCCGAGTCGATTTAGCCATGTCCGTCTGTTCGTCTGACCGTCTGTCCGTCCGTCCGTCTGTATGAACGCGCCGATCTCTGAAAATACAAAAGCTACTAACTTCAAACTTGGCATGAAGCATATGTGTATAGCATACGTAGTACGAGTTTGTTTTAAGTTTTGGATGCCACGCCTCTTCGCCCTATAATCGATAAATGGTCATAACATTTGTCATTTATAGAGCTATCCACAGAAACAGTAGAATGTAATTTCACGTTTTGACTTGAAAGGGTTGTTATGACCATATAATAATAATAATGTAATTTCCCAAAATTTTAATACACTCCACCAATTTCCCGGAAAGTGAGGAAACGTTTAAAGCAGCCACAATTTGTATACAAGAGTCCTGAAATTTGGTATGTGGGTGCCCATAGACACCACGCAGAAAGTGGCATACAAAAATTTTTTCCAGTCTAATTATAATACCGCGGCTTCCGTAACTCATTACCGAGTTTGAAATTTTCAGGGAATAATTTAGAGGGATGCACTGTGACCTAATGGCGTTGTTATAGCCATATAATAATAATAATAGTAACTCCATCGGTTCAAAGCCTGAAGCATTTTCCTTTTCCACTAAGGCCCCCAATACGATAGTGCAAAAATGAAAAATGGCTAAAATGCCAACACTGCTGCGTGATCGATCGTAATATGTGGTCGATCGATAAGTCTATCGATACTGTTTGCCAGCCAATCAACAACATCTCTTAAATGCCGGTTCGTTTTCAAGTTTTACCATAAATACGAGGAACGTTTACCGCGAATGCGCAATAATGGGCGAATACACGGCCGAGTTCAGTGTGGCGGAGCAGTCGGCTATCGATAAAGAGTTTTCCAGACTCGGCGGTAAGTTGGGGCCAATTAAGGTGGAATTGCTCGGGCTGGTGAAATTGGTTTTTAACAGTTGATAACGAGCGAAACTTAATGCGCTTGTCATTCCATCCCCCCTTCAACCAGATAGCACCTATCTAGACCATGCAGGCACGACGCTCTACGCCGAGAGTCAAGTGCTGGCCGCAGGTGAGCAGCTGCGACGCGATGTCATATGCAATCCGCACACCTGTCGTGCCACCGGCGACTACGTGGACCAAGTGCGCTACAGGTAAATGAGTTAAATGAATCCCAATGCAAATCCGATTGATTAATCCTATTGTTGCTCCTGCATAGAATTTTAGAGTTCTTCAATACAAGTGCTGAGGAATATGATGTTGTGTTTACGGCCAATGCAACTGCTGCACTGCGTCTGGTGGCGGAGCACTTCGATTTCCGGGCAGAAGGCAGCTTTCATTATTGTCAGGAGAACCACACGTCGGTGCTGGGCATGCGTGAGATCGTGAAAGCTAAGCGCATATATATGCTCACGCCGGAGCAGCTCCTGCTCAATGAAAATCATTCGAAGGATTCGACACCAGCCCAAGCAGTGGGCACTTCCAACTCGTTGGTCACCTTCTCCGCCCAGTGCAATTTCAGTGGCTCCAAGATGCCCTTGGGTATTATTGATAAGTTGCATAAGTACGGCTTGCAAGAGCCGGGCAAGTGCGTTTGGAATGCACCAAATGATGGTCAGGATGACACTTGCCCTGCCCAAGGTTCTAACTGTTATGTGTGCTTGGATGCCGCTGCATTTGCGGCCAGCAGTCCGCTGGATTTGCAGCGATATCGCCCCGACTTTGTATGCATTAGCTTCTACAAAATATTTGGGTATCCTACAGGGGTCGGCGCATTGCTGGTCAGTCGCCGCGGCACTGGTGCTCTGCACAAGCGTTTCTATGGAGGCGGCACCATCAATTACGCCTATCCGCACAGCATGGATCATCAGATGCGTTCTGTGTTCCACGAGCGTTTCGAAGATGGCACACTTCCATTTTTGTCGATTGTGGAACTGCTTCAGGGCTTCAAGACGCTCGAGCGTTTGGTGCCTGGTCACAGCATGGAGCGCATCTCCCGGCACGTGTTTGGTTTGGCTCGCTATTGTGAGGAGCAGCTTCGGCAGCTGAAGCATCCGAATGGGGAGCCGCTCATCAAATTTTATAATAATGCTGGCTATGGTGACCGTTCGAAGCAAGGCGGCGTTGTGGCATTCAATGTACTGACCGATTCCGGCAGTTATGTGGGATTCGGAGAAGTGGCTTGTGTTGCTTCACTGCATCGCATACTGTTGCGCACCGGCTGCTTCTGTAATATTGGAGCTTGCCAACGTTTTTTGCAATTGGATGAGGCAACCATGGATGAAATTTACAAGCGTGCTGGACGCATCTGCGGGGATTACCACGATCTGCTGGACGGCCAACCGACGGGTGCAGTGCGCGTTTCGTTTGGCTACATGACCCGCATTGAGGACATTGACCGCCTGCTCCAAATGCTTCGCAGTAGCTACTTGAACTCCAAGCCGCAGCAACGTTTGCAGTTCATTGAGCAGATGGCCGAGCAGCTGCCCAAGGCGTTGCAACAGCGCGCCCAAAGAATGCGTCCTTCCCTGCTTCAGCTGGCCATCTATCCCATCAAGTCCTGCGCAGCATTTAAGATCATGGAAGTTAGCAAAGGTTGGCCACTGACGGACCAGGGACTGCAATACGATCGCGAATGGATGATTGTGGATATGAATGGCATGGCGGTGACCCAGAAACGCTGTACGGATCTCTGCTTGATACAGCCACGCATTGTGGAGGATCAGCTGCAGCTGCACTTCAACGACTCGGATGATTTTGTGTCCGTGCCACTGTCACTTGACGTCCAGGCAGCTGACTCGGCACGTTGCCGCAGCAAGGTCTGTCGCCAAGCAATTGAGGGCTACGATTGTGGCGATGAGGTGGCCACTTGGTTAAGCCAAGTCCTGGGCCTGGAGGGTGTGCGTTTATTGCGACAATCAGCTCAGCGTATTGCGCCGGGTGCACAAGGACAGCAACTGAGCCTGGTCAATCAGGCGCAATTTCTGTTCGTCAATCGTGCCTCGGTGCGTTCCCTGCAGTTCGAGGAGCCGGTCGACGAGACTGTTGACCGTTTCCGTGCCAACATCGTAACCGATACGGGTGTACCCTTCGAGGAGCTCGCCTACACGCAGCTGCGCATAGGAAATATACGATTCCAGGTGGAAGGGCCATGCCAGCGTTGTGACATGATTTGCATCAATCAACGCACTGGACAACGCTCCCCGGAGACCCTAACGACCATTGCCCGCATGCAGAGTGGCAAGATGAAATTCGGCATTTACATCTCACGAATGCCCGACGAGCCCCACGAGGGAACTGAATGCGCTGAGGTGCAGCCACAATTGACATGTGGTGATACCCTTACCATTAGCTAGCTATAGCTATAGCTAGATGTTCATACATGACGGGACTACATCGCTATGACATTCCATAGCATCTGATGCTTGCCAGTATCAATCAGCTGATACAGAAATTCAGTCCATTGACATATAGAGCCACTATTAATAAAGGCATAAATCGAAACCCTTACGGATATTATTGTTTTTATGCAATTCTCTAGATTCTCCTAGAAAAACTAGGTTATGACGTAGGATTTGAGATCCACCCACGTAAAAACAAAAGTTCTTCAGTGATGGAAGCAAAAATAAAAACAAATCGTGCTTCAGGCTGGGACCCGATAGGGTTGTTATGGCTACATATTCCAATAGGAGTAGGGAATCCCATACTGGATTTCTTGAAACTAACCTGAAACGCGTAGCGATCGATTGATAATCTCAAGAGCTACGAGAATCTAATGGAATTTGAGATCGAAACGTAAAATATATATCACAAATATTTAAATACTTTATTGAATTTTACCAAAGAAAATGCTGAAATTCTACGTCCACACCGACTAATGATCGTTAATATATCTTTCTGGTATGAGTTCTCTGTTTCTAATCGGAATTTTACTTTATTTTTATACCCAGATCCCATTTGAAAAATGGGAAGAATGTAACAGGCGGTAAGAATCGTGGTAGACCTCATAAAGTATATATATTCTTGATTAGCATCAATAGCCGAGTCGATATAGCCATGTCCGTCTGTCCGTCAGTCTGTATGAACGAGCCGATCTCGGAAACTACAAAAGCTACAGACTTTAAACTTGGCATGAAGATTTGTGCATAGCATACGTTGTATGAGTTTGTTTCAAATTTTAGATGCCATGCCCCCTTCGACCGATAATCGATAAAAACGATAACTTTGGCACTTATAGAGATATCGACACCAAATTTTGTAAATAGGGTCATTGGAAACTGCAGAATGGAATTTCATTCAGAAAATGATATATAGAATTTTAGATGCCACGCCCCCTTCGCCCGATAATCGATAAAATGGCCATGACTTTGGTATTTATAAGGCTATCGACACCAAATTCGGTAAATAGGTTCATGATTAGAAACTGCAGAATGTAATTACCCAACGATTTAATACACCCCTCCATTTCCTGGGAATGTGATGAAATATTTAAAGCACCCACAATTTTTATGCTATAGTCCTGAAATTTGGTATGTAGCTGCCCATTGACCCTATGCAGAAAGTGGCATATTTTTTCCTATAGAGCTAAAAAGATACCACAGCCTCCGTAACTCATTACCGAGTCTGAAATTTTCAGGGAATGATTTAGAAAATTACACTAATTTTCAACTCAGGTTTTATTTTAAAAGAAAAAAGAGAAAAAAAAAAGAAAAAATCTATTTAATAATGATAATGTGTTATATCTATCTGGATCGTTGTTGAGTGGGTAGAATGGGCGGATAAAAAAAAAACTTGGGGTGATGGTAATTCTCTGCTCAAAGTGAAAATCAAATAGGAATTGTAAAGCTTACTTTGAGCCTCGCGGGAGTTCAATGTTTGTTCGGCCAGTGGCAAATCTATCGTCGGTCAATAATCGAATCGGTCTATCGATAGCCAAAGACTGCCGCTGGCAACGGCGTTTGCGGCGCTTTCGAGCCATCTGTGTCAATAGAGTGCCGTCAGTACACAAACGAAGCTGCTGGCAAACGGACGAGCAACGGACAAGGACAGCGACTGCGACCAGCCAAGCACAACGAACGCTTGCGGAAACGGACAAAGACCAAGAGCACACGCACACGAGCAGACAGTGTGTGTGTGTGTGTGTGTTGTGTGTGTGTGTGTTGCGTGCGTGTGAGTGTGTGCAAGCAAGCAAAATGGCGTGAGGCGCAGCGGCAGAGCCCCAGAAAGTATGCAACACAAAGGAACATTCGTCCTGAGATTTGGCAACAAACAACAACAGCAGCAGCAACAACAACAACAACAACGACTAGACTATAGATATATAATGTAAATATATATATGCATATATTGTGCATGTGTGTGTGTCTGTGTGTGTGTTTATATAAACAAATGCAGCGTATGCCAAATATATGTACATTGTTATTTTTTGACAACTTTTTTTTTTGAATCCACCAAATGACAACACACAGCTGTGGCGTGTGTGTGTGTGTGTCCGTGTGAGTGTGTGTGTGTGTGTCCATGTGTGTATGAGTGTGTGTGTGTGTGGCACGTATGTGTGTGTTTGTGTGCGTAACAATAAACGTAAAAAAGCCGCTTGGATCGTAAACAAATACAACGAATATAAATATTGATAACAACGGATTTGCTTCCTTCAAACGAAAATCGAAACGGAAATAAATCAATTAAAATAATATATTTATATATATATAATATATATATATATAAACAACAACAATAACAACAACAACAACAGCAGTCTGCAAGCAAAGAAAGACAGCAACAAAAAAAAGAGCAACACACAGCAGGGAAGAGAGAAAGTGGGGGAGAGAGTGAAGGAGAAAGAGAGAGGAGAGTGTGTGCATGGGAGAGCAAAAGAGAGAGATAGATAGAGATGGAGATAGTGAGAGAGAGGAAGAACTAACAACAACGACAAAGACGCATAAACGTAAATCAAACAGAAAATATTTGCCTCTCCCCAAACACGCCACACGACAACAACACGCCAACAGCACGCCAGTGTGGCAACAACAACCACAGCAGCAACAACAACAAGGCCAGTAGCAGCAGCAGCAGCAACGGCAACGGCGACGGCAGAACACAACAGAAGCTGCCAGGAGGACGAAGGAGTCACATTCCAGGAGGCGAGCCAAAATGAATATGCTACACAGCTTTAGCAGCGGTGGCGCTTCCAACGCCGCAGGCGATGCCACCAGCGGTGAGTGGGAAAACTTTTCAGGTTTTCAGGTTTATTTTGTTACCACATAAATAACAACAACAACAACAACAAC
The DNA here is from genome assembly GCA_037040045.1 of Phorticella flavipennis. Classification (NCBI taxonomy): domain Eukaryota; kingdom Metazoa; phylum Arthropoda; class Insecta; order Diptera; family Drosophilidae; genus Phorticella; species Phorticella flavipennis. The sequence continues at coordinate 24,411 of JBANCY010000353.1, read as the reverse complement.
AACAACAACAACAACGACAACAACAACTGTGGCAATATAGATAAGAACACAGCACGAACGTAGACAGACATTTCTCCAAAGGGGGGAGGGATCACTTTAAAACTGAGCTATATTAGTTTTTAGCCTAAAGGTGTCCCAACTTAGGAGCTTCGGTGGGCCAGTGGACACGGACAAGAGGTGTGAGTTCGAGTCCCGCTTATGTCTATAGGCAGGACCCTCCTAGAAAAACTAGATTTGAAACCCACGTAAAAAAAGTTCTTCGCTGAAGGAAGCAGTAATGAAGGAAAATAGTGCTTCAGGCTGTGACCCTTGAAAACTGAGCTACACTACACTAGTTTTTATCCTAAAAGTGTCCCAACTTAGGAGCCTCGGTGGGCCAGTGGATGGCGCACTGTCCCGCCAAACAAGAGGTGTGGGTTCGAGTCCCACTCATGTCGATAGGCATGACCCTTCCTACAAAAACTAGGTTGTGGCATAGGATTTGAAATCCAACCACGTAAAAATAGTTCTTCGGTGAAGCAAGCAGATATAAAGGAAAATAGTGCTTTAGGCTGTGACCCGATAGAATTGTTATGGTCACATAATAATAATAATATTAGTTTTTATCCTAATAATGTCGCAACTTCACTAATAGGCTTATACCCTGAAAAATATTCCCCGAATCTATGTATGTAAACCCTCAAAAGTTACATTCATAATGGTCATGAGAACAAAAGATATTGAGCCATGTCTGTCCGTCTCTCAGTTTTTGATCTATCATAATGAAACTTGGACAGAGCATTTTTTGTTATCCGTTCGAACCAGGCCAATCGGAAAACTATATCACATAGCTTCCATATAACCAAAAGTCGATTTTCAACAAATTGTATTTAAAATTTAAAAACACTTAAGATTCGTTATTATCTTTTGCTTCACCAAATTTCATAAGGCTTGCAATACCATATAATGTAGCGGACATATAACCAAGACCATGTTTTCTAACCTATTGAATATATTGAATATTTTTATATTAAATTTTTTTATATACTTAATTCTAATTTAATTTCTCATTATCTATTGAGAATCTTATGTAGAATTTTTTGCAAAAATTCTCCAATTTCCGAAATTTCATTAAATTTTGGGCGCTGTTACTTAGAAAAGAACATGAAATGAAATAATCCTTCCTTCATTCACAATTAAGTTTCTTTATTATCTATCACTCTATCGAAATTCTTAAGAATCAAACTACTATAGCATAAGCTTAATCTTATAACTTATAAATCTTATAACTAAAATCTTTGCCCATATTTTTCAAAGATTTTTGTCATTCGGTACGCTATATATATATATATATATATGATTCACGATAGTTTTGACAAAAATATAGAGTTGAAGAAACATGACGAAGATAATGCTTCCATACTTGCTTGTTTGGAACCTGCGATAATTCATTTAAATATTAGTAAAACACTACATATGTTGAGTTAGGTTAGGTTAGACACGGATTACATAGACCTTAAGGTCCTTAGTGTAACGTTTAGTTAAAGAGTGTTTAAGAACACTTTATCAGGACTTTAATTGGAATGGGAAAGTTTACGAAATCTAGGTTTTTGAACAGTTATAAAATTCTATATAGTTTTCATAAACTTGATTGAAATATATACATATATAATCAAATATTTTGAGCATATATGTATAATATTGCAGAATATAAGTATTGGATTCTGATAAACAGGTAGTTTATCATTTAACAGTTTTGAACTCACTGAACACTGAAATTTTTAAATCGGATCGCATAAAAAGAAGAAGTTAATAGCGAAAGAGGGTAAAAATAGGCGTTTCATCTCCTAGTGCCATACAGCTAACATATCAGCTTTAGATGTCCTCCTAAATATATGAATTTCGCCTAATATGGTCAAAAGTGTACTTGCTCTCTGATTAGCTCCTCTGAATTGGGAACTATTCGCTCTACAACATGTATATAGACACTCACTGATCAAAAGCGATCATTATTTGTAGCAAAGTTAAGTATTTTTCCAAAATATCATCGGTGATACCACCAGATGGGGCCTCGGTGGACCAATGGATATCACACTGTCATGATCCTCCTAGAAAAACTAGGTTGTGGCGTAGGTTTTGAAATCCACCCACGTAAAAAGAGTATTTCAGTGATGAAAGCAGATATAAAGGAAAATCGTGCTTCAGGCTTTGACCCGATAGGGAGGTGCGAGTTCGAGTGCCGCTCATGTCGATAGGCATCACCCTAGAAAAACTAGGTTGTGGCGTAGGACTTGAAATCCACTCACGTAAAAAAAGGTCTTCAGTGAAGTAAACAGGGAAAACCTTACAGGGTTGTTAAGACCATATAATAATAATTTGGAATATGTTTTCCAAAAGAAGTCTTAAAGCTAATACTTTACAAAAACGGGGTATATGCCTGGGTGCCACTTTATACAAATGTTGAAATGTGTGTGTGAGTGTGTAGGGTATAGGTGTAGGTGTGTGTAGGGTGTAGGTGGAGGTGTGTAGGGAATGCGTCACAGCTGAGAAAGGTGAGAAAGTGAAATGATTTTGCTTTCTCCAAGAAAAATGCGAATGTTCGAAGCACTTTGGGGCCGAACCGACATTATTAATGTTTGTGCGTGCGAACTGCGGCGTGTGCTAGGATTAGATCTATATGTATTTGTGTGAATGTATATATGTACATAGATAGGTATAGGTGTAAAGGTATATTTTGTATATATTGTATATATGTATTGTAGGTATACAACTTCCAAATTCAAATTGCTTTTAACTAAATTGAATAGACGGCATCACTTTGAATGGCAAAGCCAATATAATGATTGTTGTTAAATGCATATATATTAGCTTATTTGCCGTTTCTAGCTGTTTTCTCTCTGTTTTCAAATTCCAGATTAAAATCAATGACCGTACTTCCCGAGTACCGTGATATTTATATTGTTTTTTTTAGTATACAAACAGCAAACAGATTTAAATAAATCCTTAAATTTTTGCCCAAGCTTTCGTGAAAGCGCTTGAGAATTCCACTAAAGTTGCCCTTGGGGGATTCACTTGACTTTGATTGTTTGGCCCATTCGCCCCGGCCCGGCCCGGCCGCCGTCAGGGTTAAGTCCTTGACTACGTCCAATCAGCCCGGGGACTTAATTGCCTGCTCATAACATTATTCGCCCACTAATTGGCATCGATTGTCTGAGTGAGCTTTAAACAGGACGTGTTTTCCTTTTGCCGTCGTAAGCTTGGCCGCCATTGCGCTACGTAAGCCCCCCTCCGGTACATAGACATATATCCCGATATATATACACACATATATATGCCCATTAAACGTGGTAGCCAATTAAATTATGCATACGACCCGTACGACGACGTCGACGTTGCGCGGCTGCAAAATGCAAAAGTTCACGGCCGGAGCGGAAAATTTGCATCCATCATGTGGCCGTGTCCGTGTCCGTGTTGGTGTCCGTGTTGGTGTCCGTGTTGGTGTCCGTGTTGGTGTCCGTGTTGGTATCCAAGTCCAAGTCCATGTGTCCTGCGGCCTGTTGAACGTTGCTAAGCTGCCCCCTTTGTCAGGCTAATCGGAAATATTGTGTACACCGAACCGGTAATTGCATTTAAGTTCCACGTCTTCAGCAGCTGCTGGCGTTCATTTAATTCTTTACCGATTCGCTTTAGACTTTCTTGATTTCATTATTTATTATTCATCAATTTATTGGGTACTTGTTTTAGCTTCTTACCCATTCTTCCCATGCTCTTGTCCAGCCCTTAGGTGAGTCACCGACAGAGGTCTCTGGAAGTAAACCTGTTCCGGAACCTAGAAACTGAGACCATCTTTGCGGTTAAGGAGCTAATAAAGGTCGCTTATAAGAACGTTGTGCAACAGAAGAAAAAGGATGCTACTATCCGGTATCACATTAAGGGTGTTCACGTAGTGTTGCATCGTTGTAAAAGAGATTGTTTGCAACGATGTGAACACCCCATTTGCAAAAAGACTGTTGCAAAATTACTTGAAAGTTGTCAACTGTTCGACTTGTTTCTTATTATGAGAGTAATTTTAGAGATATTATGCCTTTTAAAGCAGAGGAGACATTATAAAAGTACCGAAACCAATACTTGACGAGATAGCATACTCTCCTCATTCGACAATAACCGTCAGAATACACAGCTGTTTACATTGATTATGCTCTTTAAACTCAAAAATGTAAAAAATACCAAAATTTTAAGTAATTTTGCACGAATTTTACAACACACTCGTGTATTTAAACCTTTCCCAACACTTATAAATTCTGCAACGTTGCACCGCTTTTCATAGTCAAGGTTGGGGTTCTCGTTCTCGTTGCAAATCAGATTCCATATAAATTGTTGTTCGAGTGGTTAAAATTCTGCAACGATGCCACGATGCAACATCACGTGAAGACCCTCTATATATGTTTTAAGAAAGATGACATTTGTAATAAAACAAGAGAAGATAAGTTGATCTTATGACTTAGTAATGTTTGAGCGGGTGTCAAAGATGGACACCAGCAAGTAGAAAATTCGTCATATTCTAAAACACAAGTCAGCGGAATATGTGTATAATGCTTATGGTCCTGAAACTTTAAGGGATAATCGTGCACACTGTCGTTCCACTAAAATGGAAGTTGAATCTGACCGATTGTTTCTATTGTCCGAGAGATAAAGATTGCAATTGGGAACCTCATAAAAATGGCGCGATACACAAAGAAGTTAACGAAGTTATCCAATCGAATGGATCTTATATCTATCTGTGACTCGCTGCTGAATAGTAACCGATTCAATCCTTTTCTGAAGCGGTTGGTGACAGGTAATGACAAGTAAATGCCCTACGGCAAAGTCAAACGAAAACGGTCCTGGTTGAAGGGTAATGATCCAGCGCAAACGGTCTCCAAGCCAGGAATGTTTTGTCCTTTGTTTGGAGGGATTGGAATTAGATCATTCCCACGAATTAACTCTTAATTCGTACCTGTACCATCGATAGTGATTGTCCAGAAGCTCTGAGAGCTTGGTTGGAATGCATTCACCTCATATCTGGACTCCGAGCCTCGCACCAAGTTGTAACCGGTTATTCCTGTCAATGGCGAAAGATTTGACTGTTAAAGAATTGGCTTCAATGGAAGCTTTTGAAATCCCAATATGGACAAGGGTGTCTAGGGCATTATGAAAATACCTTCAAAATGGCCACAAATTGTCAAGCAAATGGTGAATTTTTGACAGAATTCGGTTACCGCACTTTATATACCAAGCTGGATTTGGGACTGTAAAACTCTGATTTTGCTAAGGTTCGATTTTGCAGCTATACCGAAAACCTGGATACTATTGTTTATTTCCAGATGGATGCCAGAAGAGCCGAATAGAATAGAATTGTACCTTATTAGACAGCGGAAGCTTATTCCCTGGGGGCCTTTTCAGGACTAGTTGATAGCGCACTGTTCCGCCAAACAAGAGGTGCGAGTTCGAGTCCCGCTCATGTCGATAGGCATGACCTTCCTAGAAAAACTACCTAGAAAAACTAAACGTAAAAAAAGTTCTTCAGTGAAGAAAGCAGAATAAAGGAAAATAGTGGTTTAGGCTTTGATCCGATGGGGTTGTTAATGCCATATAATAATAAAAGCTCATTCCTGGCATCGCATTTGCCTTGAGGTGCTCAAAGTGAGTGAAAACTTAGAGCTCTTCATGTAGGAACACCCCATTTAAGGGTCAACATAACAGTCAAACTGTTATCGGGACTTAACTTTTTTATTAAATAGATCTGTAACGGAATTAACTTAAGAATTAATTTAAGTTTCCGTTGCAATTCCTATTAAAAGTCACAATAAGTTAGCAATTAGCGTAATTAAATTCCTCTGTACAGTCCCAAGGGGCTACGATAAATTCCATGTGATAAAAGCTTTCAATCTCATGTTGCTCCGTGTCTAATGATGAGCATATGTTGGTGCTTCGGTGCTTGGGTGCTTGACGAATCCACCTTAAACCCAATTGCGCCCAAAGATGCTCAAATCCCCCCTTTAGTTTGGCATGCTTGCTTAGGTCTTAGGGTTCAGTCTGGCTTATTTTCGCAATTCTTTCATTTCGAATGAAGCATCCTTTATATGCCACCCAGCCTGAGTCCTGCGTTCTGCGTCCTGCGTCCTGCGCGCCCCTCGATAAGCTCAGCCACATTTGATATTTACCAAATTTGCTGGCAATTTAAGTAATCTGCGAGGCATTCATATTTGGGGCCCTTTGCCGACGCAGCTGCTGGGCCACACACATATATATATATATATATATATATATATATATAGCCGGGCTTATAACTGTGTGTGGTAAACATATGTTTGGATCCAGCTTCCATTTACAATATGGCGCTGTCTAAGAAAATGGCCCGGGTTTTTTGCCAGATGGCGGGGATTGGAGCTGGCAGCAAATTAAAGGAACACGCAAAGCGCAAAGCAAAGCTGGCAACATTGTTCATATTTGCCATCTCTCTTAGGCCCCCAGTACCAGTCCCAGTCCCAACCATACAGATATATATATATCGCATGCCTATATATATATATGTATACATATATTTCCTGTTGTCTTGCTCTTGCTCCTTGCTCCCCGTGCTTAAGCACGGCGCGGCGTTTGCTGCGTAAATAACCAACGTCTCGCTTCCACGCGCACACGCCGAGTCCTCGCCCAGTTGTTGGCCCACTTTGCCCACTGTGCGCCCACTTCGCCCATCGCTGGCTTTGGCACTGGCAATGGCAGTGGCAGTGGCAGTGGCACTGCCTGTCATCAGCTGTTTTATGTTATTCAGGGTCAAGAGTATGCGTCCCAGGTGTAGCTTAGCGTTCGCACCACGCCTCCCCCCTTCCCCCTCTGTCACTCCTGCACGGACTACGCTGGGTACACACATTGTCTGCTTTACGATTTTCCTCCTCCACTCTCCTCAGGCATATAAAACGGCACGCGTCGAGACCATAGAAATATTTATATACATATATATTTATGATCCGGCATAAATATAACCATCACTCGTTCCCCTGTTTTGTTCACTAGTTTTGCAGCTTCTTATACCGCATCTAATCGAGAAAGGCTTATTTTCTTAATCGAATTATATAGTATATAGCGTGCCAGGGTATGTTTACGCCGTCATTGTACAATTTTTTTGTATAGCCATCGGCGAGTCAAGGTTACCTGTCCCAGCCAGTCTGGCGACTGCACTAGACCTGGCGTTGGGCACATTGGGTTTTTAATTGATAAACGGTCCTACGGTTAAGGGGCCTCTGTGGACCAGTGGATAGCGCATTGTCCCGCTAAACAAGAGGTTGTGGCTTCGATTCCCGCTCATGTCGATAGGCATGAATCTCCTAGAAAAACTAGGTTGTGGCGTAGGTCTTGAAATTATTATTATTATATGGAAATAAGAACCCTTTCGGGTCAAAACCTGAAGCTCTATATTCCTCTATTTCTGCTTCCTTCACTGAATAACATTTTTACGTGAGTGGATTTCAAATCCTACGCCACAACCTAGTTTTTCTAGGAGGGTCATGCCTAAAAGCATGAGCGGGACTCAAACCTCGCACCTCTTGTTTGGCGGGACCGTGCGCTATCCACTGGACCACCCAGGCCCCCTAAGGTCTTGAAATCCACCTACGTAAAAAAATGTACTTCAGTGAAGGATGAAGAAACAAAGGGAAATAATGCTTCAGGCTTTGACCCGATGGGGCTGTTATGGCCAAATAATAATAACGGTCCTACGCCACTTCCCTTCAAAAAACTCCTATACAATTTTGAAATATATTTGCATATCTTAAGAAGCACCTTCACAACGAATTTACATTAATTTGATTTCCTATGAAATTTGACTTAGGAAAAGTTGATTTAATAATAGTAAAGGGGCCTCGATGGACCAATATATAGGGCCCTGTCCCGCCAAAGAAGAGGTTGTGGATTCGATTCCCGCTCATGACAATAGGCATGACACTCCCAGAAAAATTATGATGTGGCGTATCCAATCGGAATCAAATCGGAAACTTATAATTGTAATAAATTGTTAGCAGTGCGAAAAGATACATTTCAGAGAGACTGTTATTAACCCCTAAATTACTACCTGAAGATGCAACTTAAATAAGATCAACCTAATTAGTTTTATTAAACTTTACTAATCTTTCTTTGAGACCCAAAAGTTACCCAAAAAATTGTCAAGAGAAAAAAATCGATAGGACCCAGATTTTGTGCTAATCTTAAAGAAATTTCGCGAAGAGCTCTTTTTTGTAGTCCGCCAACGCATTTGTCGGAATTCAATACCTTTTGCTATCTTTCGGACAAGAGATTGATAAAATTAATGAAAAAACTGTTCCAAATGGGTTTTGGCATCCCAATTTGAGGTAAAGGTAGTCCATCTAAAAAATTTTGCAGACACTGGAACAAGTAATAGTCCGAACGTGCTAAGACTGAAGAATATGTTGAGTGTGGTGGTAGCCCATCCCATCGGAACTGAAAAACCCTTTGGCGAAATATCAAACTTGTGTGAGGTCTCACATTATTATTATTATTATTATATGAACATAACAACCCCATCGGGTCAAAGGCTGAAGCAGTTTTTTCCTTTATATCTGCTTCCTTCATTGATGTGGGTGGATTTCAAGTCCTACGCCTCAACCTAGTTTTTCTCGGAGGGTGATGCCTATCGACCTGAGCGGGACTCGAAATCGCACCTCTTGTTCGGCGGGACAGTGCCCTATCCACTGGTCCACTGAGGCCCCTCAGGAATACGCCTTCGCTGACTTATATTTAGACGCCCCTTTCGGCCGATAATCGACAAAAACGATTTTCGATAAAATGGCCATAACTTTGGCATTTATAGAGCAATCGACACCAAATTCGGTAAATAGGGTCATGATTAGAAACTGCAGAATGGTATTTCCCAAAATTTTGTTTCACCCCTCAGTTTTCCAGGAAAGTGACGAAATGTGTATAGAAACCACAATTTATATGCTAGAGTCGTAAAATTTGGTATGTGGGTGCCCATAGACACCATGCAGAAAGTGGCAACCAAATTTTTTTTCCATCCTAATTTGGTCCCTCTAAATTAAAGAAGTGCTTATATTTTCAACAATTCTTATCATAATGTTCCCGTTTTCAGAACATGACGTTGTCATCGACTAAACGCCGAAGTTATAAGACTCAGATGTGGCCGAAATCGGGCTAAAATCAACACTGATTTATTTGTTGCTAAAACGAATTCCATAAAATGTTAGAGAAATTCCAATAAATCGAATCGAATTCTTGATGGGGTTGCCATGTCACGTCCTCGCATACGCAATTCGAAATCCTTTCCATCTAATTTCCATTCTAATTAGAAGCGCACATTTTGTTGGTTGTTGTTATCCTTGTTGTTCAGCCTTTTCGGATCCTATTAGCATAATTCGGAATACACAATATATAATTATGTATACATGTGACACAGAGTTGGAGGAGCACTGAGGAGGCTCTAAGGATGTTCAACCAGCCATGAGAAAATTCATGGAAAATCTAATACAAATTAAAATAGGCATAAGACATTAACTAAATAAAAAAATTGATTTGATTCTGCCAGGTCCTGGCCCTACCCCAAAACCCCCCTTTTTCGGGGCAACCACCATAACAGAGATATATATACATGAACAATACATAGGCATAGGCATAGGCATAGATACATAGTTTAGTATTCTTTGATATGTAGGATTTGTACACTGAATGCGGCGGAAGGGGAAGGGGGAAGGGAAGGCGGAAGGCGGAAGGAGGCAGAGGAAGGAGGAAATTGACAGTGATGACAAAATGATTGACGTCGGTCTGGACTCCAGAGCAAACGCAATCGCAACTGCCGGCGTAGGGCTGGCGTGAGGTCTATGGGAGGGCCTGTGAAGGCAATGAGGGACAGGATTGTAAATGTGTACCATGCCATCAATCAAGCCTGACCATGGATGGTGGATGGGGGCGAGGGTGCTGCGATTAGGCGCTACTAAAATGGGCAAGCTGAACTCTGGTTATGGCAGTTCGGGGCTGTCATGTCAGTCATTATCATATGACTTAGAAAATTGGATAGGTCTTTTTGGGGTTGGGTTTTATGGTGAAAGTTTTCGCATACATATAGATGGCCGCATTAATTTGACTCTCTCTGTGCTTATTTATGCAGACACCGAGCTCAAGGAGCGTCTGATTGCAAGCGTCAAGAAGGAGGTGAAGCAACTGATGGAGGAGGCAGTCACCAAGAAGTATGTGCACGAGGAGAGCAGTTCCGTGACCTCGCTTTGTGGCTCCGTCGAGGCCTGCCTCAGTCATGGCTTACGCCGACGTGCCCTCGGGCTATTTAAGACGTCATCGACGACAGCATTAATACAGAAAATAGCCAAGATCTGTCCCGAGGCGGATTATATTAGCCGCCGCCTATTGGAGCTAGAGTTTTCCCATGAGAGCCACGCCGTTACCGGCAAGCGCTCCTCCTCCAGCAGCGACAGCATTATCAAGCCCAAGCTACTTAGTAAAGGTACTGGCAGCAGTAGCTCCGTGACCACCATCAACACTGTTGTATCCTCTTCGGGGGCGAATGGCTCGGCAGCTCCACTGGGAAAGTATCTGTGGATCCGTTTGGCACTCTATGAGAAGCGCCTGGCCAAGATCATTGAGCATTTGGTTAGCAATGCGCAAAGCTATTACGACCGTGAGGCACTGGTCGCCGATCCCGATTATGGTTCCATACTCAGCTCCCTGTTGGTGGGTCCCTGTGCCCTGGAGTTTACTCGCGCCAAGACTGCCGAGCACTACTGGTCAGATCCCTGTGCCGATGAGCTGGTAAGTATACAAAATGTGTGGCCTGCACAGAGAAGCTCCATAATATATTGCCTATTGTTTCCACAGGTCCAGCGTCATCGCATTAGCTCTGGGAATCGCACTCCGCCCACCTGTCATCGGCCCATCATTAATTTTAAACGTAGCCTGCACACCAGCTCGGAGGACACGAGTAGTGGCAGCTTCAAGGCATGTTCTCCGGCGAGCGTGGCCAAAGACTATGTGGAGTCACTGCATCAAAATTCGCGGACAACTCTGCTCTACGGCAAGAATAATGTACTTGTTCTGCCCAAGGATGTGTCGGAGCCCATGCCCGGCTATCTGAGTCTCCACCAGAGCATTCAATCTCTAACTATCAAATGGACACCCAACCAACTGATGAATGGTTACAATGATGCGGATGGCAGTGACAAGAGTTTCTACTGGGGCTACGCGCTCAACATTAATGTTGATGAGATTGTCTATGTTCATTGCCATCAAAACCGTGGCGGCGACACGGGCGGCACAATTATTCTCGTTGGCCAGGATGGTGTACAACGGCCGCCCATACATTTCCCTGAGGGTGGACACTTGCAGGCGTTCCTCAGCTGCCTAGAGACGGGACTGCTGCCTCATGGCCAGTTGGATCCGCCACTGTGGTCGCAGCGCGGCATCGGCAAACTCTTTCCATGGCCCAAGAGCGTACGACGACATATCCTGCCCTCGGTAATGGAATCATCCAGTGACGAGACGCCCATCGATTATGTCTTTCGTGTGGTCAGCAAAAGCCAGCACGAGGAGTTCTGTAAGTGATTTTACACCCGCTTCGGGTTGGGAATCACATTAAAGTGCGATTTTTAATTTCCATTTAGTGGCCACACATCCCATACTGGAGCTGGGAAGATCAAGTCCACGACGCAAACATCTGGGCAGCTGTTCCACAACCGGCAGCAGCGATTGCTCTAGCAAGAGCTTGTCCATTGATCAAAGCAGCAACCCGGATCCGCCATTGATACAAGCCAGCCAAACGGCCAGCATTGAGCTGGTCTGTTCCACAATGCGGCGTCAGATCATCTCTCGAGCCTTCTACGGCTGGTTGGCCTACTGCCGTCACCTCTCCACGGTGCGCACCCATCTCTCGGGCCTGGTCAATGTACGCATTACCCCAGATCGTAAGTCAGAGTTAACATTAAAAATTGTCTTCTGCGAATAATATTGTCCTCTGTTGATTTTAGTGGATGCCGATGAGGAGGGCTTAACTAGGCAAAAGTGGGAGGATATGCATGTTGACGGCGTTATATCCAGCGACTTGGAGCTCTATCGATTGGTCTATTTTGGCGGCGTAGAGCACGATCTGCGCAAAGAAGTGTGGCCCTACCTGCTGGGACACTACGCCTTTGGCTCCACGCCAGAGGAGCGACAAAAGCAGGATGAAACATGCAAACACTACTATGAGACCACGATGAGTGAGTGGCTGGCCGTGGAGGCGATTGTGCGGCAACGGGAAAAGGAGAAAACCGCTCTGGCGGTAGCCAAACTTAGTGCGGAGCAGGCGAGATTGGCGGCCAATGCCAATGCAAACTCGGGCACTTTGGACGATTTGGTTCCTAATGGCAATAGGCAGATGGAGCACGCTGATGAGTTTGATGACCTGGCTGAAGGTGAGAATGATGTATTCGATGACAACGATTTTTCGGACATATCCGATCCGGGTGATGAGTTCGATGACCAGCCTATAAAAGAGGCAGCAGACGAAGAAGAACAAGATGACCATCAGGCAGACGGAGACAAGGTGGAAGAGGGTCAGGTCAATCAGGAGACAACCGATGTTGTCCAGCTTAGCGAACAAGTGGTCCTCGAGTTTCAGAACATCGACGACATGGAACCCTTGCGTTTACAAGAGAATTGTTTTGCTGACTCTGAAGCCGAAGGCGATTTGGGTTTAACCCTCGACGGAAGTGGCAATATCCTAATGCTTAGTATAAAGAGTTCACCCTCCACCAGTAGCTATGAAACGGTGGGCAATGAATTCGCCGACCCACCTGACTCTAAGGCCGCTGAAGAAGCCGAGGATGAGGTTGAAGCTGAGCCCTTTGGTCAATTAAGTAAATTTCATAGCGCCGACGATGTGCGTCACGATGAGGAGCATCCAGCAACGGCTGTTATTATAACTGAAGCTGCCTCCATTGATGATCTAGATGTTCAATGCAACGATGATGAACCCACCGAAGACTTTACATCCCGAAAGACCAGCCTCATGTCGCCCCTCAATGAGGATATCACCGTGGTGGCTTCCCTAGACGCCCTACAGGAACCAAAATCAGCATGCGTCTCACCCGCCAGCTCAAACGGCGGGGTCTACAGCGTCGAGCTTTTGGAACAGTTTGGCTTGAATCTGCATCGCATCGAGAAGGATGTGCAGCGATGCGATCGCAACTATTGGTACTTTGCCAACGAGAATCTCGACAAGCTGCGCAATGTGATATCGACCTATGTGTGGGAGCACCTGGACATCGGCTATATGCAGGGCATGTGCGATCTGGTTGCCCCACTGCTGGTCATCTTCGATGACGAGTCGCTCAGCTACAGCTGCTTCTGTAAGCTCATGGAGCGCATGATTGAGAACTTCCCCAGCGGCGGTGCCATGGATATGCATTTCGCCAATATGCGGTGAGTACGATGTAACCAATTCCAATGCCAATCCATTGATTTCATTGATCTGCCCGATTATAGATCGCTGATACAGATACTCGACTCGGAGATGTACGATCTGATGGACTCGAATGGTGATTATACACATTTCTATTTCTGTTATCGCTGGTTCCTTTTGGACTTTAAGCGTGAGCTGATCTACGACGATGTCTTCTCCACCTGGGAGGTCATCTGGGCAGCCAAGCACATTGCTTCGGGTCATTTTGTGCTCTTCCTAGCGCTGGCGCTACTGGAAACCTATCGTGATATAATATTGTCCAACAGCATGGACTTTACCGATGTCATCAAGTTCTTTAATGGTATGGAATGTGTGTATATAAAAACACGGAATAGAGGTTCCAATGATTTCCATTTTCTTCCAGAAATGGCGGAACGTCACAATGCGCAATCGATCCTGCAGCTGTCGCGCAGTCTTGTCCTGCAATTGCAGACAATAATTGAGAATAAATAAGTTTCAGACTGGAAACGGAACTGCAATGTTATACTATAATGTGTGGTGTGTGTGTGGTGTGTGTGGTGAGTGTGGTGAGTGTGGTGAGTGTGGTGAGTGTGGTGTGTGTAGTAGTTATGGACTACAAGTTGTTCGTAGAGCACCCTGTTTTAGACTCGTTTCGGCTCCCAGTGAAATGCAATAATTAATAGCATCCGTACTTCCGAATCAGTATTGGAGTTGTAGTAGAAAGCACCTATGTAGAGGATGTGGTACAGGTATCTTAAGTAGCCTAAGGACAGTAAATACTCACGTAAATAAACCGAGAATAACCAAGAGTATTTGTATGAAATACACATTGTTGTGAAGGCGCGCAAATATAGCTTGAATTTCGATAAGTTTGATTATCGATAAGCAGAAAACAGTTGTTTAAGACGGTTATCGACCAGGAAACCACCATTCCAACAAAATGGCGAACCAACTTGCGCATGAACTCAGCAAATATAATATGAAAAGAAAAGAGATGACAGAAGAGAGAGAGAGAGAAAGACAGAGAGAGAGAGAGAGAGAGAGAGAGAGAGAGAGAAATAGAGGGAGAGGGAGAGAGAAGAGTGAAAGAGAGAGCGCACGAAAACGAATAGGAAAAGGAAAACTTGACGAAATTAAGCAGTAAACGACTATGTAGTGACCTGAAAAGAAAATATGAAAAACCTAAAAAAAGGAAAAATGAAGCCACACTAAAATTCAAGAGAAATGAAAATAAATATTTATACTAATACTTATACAATACATATATACACAGATATACAATGCATAACTATTTAGAGAAAGTTTCAGTATTTATACTTTTTGTATATTCAAAAAAACGAAAAAGAAAAACAAAAACGAAAAACGAAAAATGAAAAATGAGAATATTATGTTATATACATACATATTATACACAAACATACATATATACATATGTATTTACCAAAATGCAAAATGCAATGCTGTGCGGGGTTTTATGGTATGAGGGAAGAAGAAGAAGACGAAGATTTTAGACGGGAACAGTAACTGTTTCCATAATTGTTAATGCTTTGTTATGGCACAAAAACATTCAAACATACATAAAAACATATATATATATATATATATATATATATATATACAAAATATAGCTACATAACTATATATATACATAGAAACATAGCTACATAACTATATACAATATGTTACACATCCATAACTATTATATATTATATAATATATTATATATTATACTTAAAACAAGTACTAAAATATTCGCTTGGTGCTGACTTTTGGACTTGAAAATGATGCGAGCTGATCTCTGTTATATTGACCAGGTTATATATGAATATAATATACGGCTTTGCGCGCAGTTCTACTGATAAATCGATCTCGGATTATATATTGATCAAACATAGTTAATTCGCAATGTCAAAAAACTAAGCAAAACGTTTGGACCGTCACAATAATGTGTGTTATTGTTAATTTTGATAACGAATTGATTCAGATCGAATCAGATGCCTAGATACATAAGAATATATATATATATATATATATACCAGATACATGTATTGTATTCGCATGTGTATTCGTGTATTTGTTGTTGTATAATCAAACGTACCAAAAACTAAGATAAAACATGAAAGAAATCTAACTTCGGAGTACCGAAGTTAATTCATAAAACCTTGCTGATTGTTGAAATTTTGAGCAGAATATATATATTATGACCTATGGGGAAATTGAAAAAAAGAGGTCCTGTTTCTGAAAATATGTACATATATACATGAGGGATCCACACGAATTGGCATGATCTTTGAAAAGTTTTATTATATTGATCTGCGGAGCTGACAAAGTTTTAACATTCAGAATTCTGTTTCGCCGATATCGATGGAAATACTCTCAGGCATTTATTTGTCATAGACGCAAACAATATTTTGTACGTATTTATTGTATCCTCTTCAATTTTGGTACAGGGTATCCACGACTAGAAATAGCTACTTTGGTTTTTTTTTGTTATTCACAAAGTACCATTATGGTATTTTCAACTCCCTCCATCGGGCTAAAAATTGTTGTTTAGACACGTATAGTACATGAATAGATATATAACTATAAATATATATATTTATATAGTATATATATTTATATATAGCAAGTAGCACGCTTTTTGTGTATAGAAAACACCCGGAAACAAATTAAAGAGATTTCTTGTTGCTTCTTTGAACATTGATTATTTTCTAAGCGCTAAAGATAATATGTATAAGGCGATATATTAAACGATATACAATATTATTATTATTATTATTATTATGTGGCCATAACAACCCTGCTGGGTCACAGCCTGCAGCACTATTTGCCTATCTATTTCTGCTTCCCACACTAAAGATTTTTTTTTACGCGCGTGGATTTCAAATCCTACGCCACAACCCACCCAATTTATCCTAGGAAGGTCATGCTCTCGACATGAATGGGGTTCGAACCCGGAACATGTATATAATATAAAATATGTATTACATGCATGTATATCTTCCTCGGTGGATCAGTGGATAGCTCCAAATCAGAGGTATATATACGGCGAGTCAGAGCCCTCTTGTAGGATTTTAAAAAATTGGAAAATATTTTGCTACACATATATGAAGAGTGTGAGCCTATAAGTTCTATCCGACTATCTCACTCATACTCGCAGTCTCCAGTTCCTTCTATATATCTATATATCTATCTCTATTTCTGTTCCCACATCTATCTATCTATCTCAGTCGCCCAACACTTGCCAACTCTGTCGCGCTATACTCACTCATAAAAATCTGTTATACTGCGTAGATCGTTAGCACTCATTGAAGCATATATGTTATATGTACGGCATAGCATCGATATTATATAATGGTTTTAAAGTTAGAGGATCCCGGTATCCTAGAGCATTTACTCCTTAATATACAATTCATACATATATAGTATATACACTTAACAATATGTACATGAAATGCATATGAATGCTTACACATATGTGTATCAAAACATAGATACAAAGTAGAGGAATAAGCCATTATAGAACAGGAGAAATCCCAATGAATATATAAAATATTATATACATACCTATATATATATATACATAATTTAAAGAAAAATTATAAAAATAAATGTGAAATATTCAAAATTGTTTACACCACCACCAAAAGCAAAAGAATCCATGTTTTAATTACAAATGGGTATGGAAAAGATCTCATATTTTATAATAATCTGGAAAAGTTGCTTCCTTTGGAAAGAAATTGTGTTCCCAAGTGGGAGAAAATTTTTGGATCAGCCAATACAGCTTAGATAATTTTTTTCCTTTTACTCTTTTCGAGGAAATTGTATATTTACTTTGTTTTGGAAAGCTTAGAATGAAGTGCACTCCGGCGACACATTATCTGGAACATAATACATAGTAATTCGTAAACTAAGCAAAAATTTTAGATGCCGTTTTTAAACGGTGATTTAAATTGGCTATGAAGAGTATAGAATCTTTGTTTGAATATATATTTTCTTGATCAGCATGTCTGTCTATCCGTTTACACGCGCCGATCTTACAATTAGATACTAGAAGAGTTAGCGCATTCAAACTTCTTATGTACCATAGATTCATAGTTATTATATGCAGATAAAGTTTGTTTTTTATCTTGGATGCCACGCCCCTTCGCCCGACAATCGATAAATTGTTTTTCAATAAAATGGCTATAACTTTGTCATTTATAGAGCTATCAACACCAAAGTTGGTAAAAAGGGTCATAATTAGACCTGCGGAATAAAACTTCCAAAAATTTTGATACACCCCTCCATTTTCACGGAAAGTGACGAAATGGTGTATAACAGCCACAAATTTTAAGCTAGAATTATAAAGTTTGGTATGCTCATAATTTGGTCCCCCTAAACTAAGAACGTGTTTGTTTTTTCTACAATCTTTATCATTTCCAAAATATATACTTATGACTTTGTCATTAACCAATCCCGAAAATTTCAGAACCATCGGATCATAAACACCAAAGTTATAAGACTCAGAAGTGTCCGCAAACGGAGTAAAATGACAAAAAATGCATGGTGTCACCTGGCGAATCTGCGTTTATAGCTAGGGACACGAAATTTGGTATGGAGTTTCTTATAGATGATGTGCAAATTGCAGTTTCTCAAATTTTTGATTCCATCTCCCCCTCTCCCACAAATGAAAAAATTTCATAACAGGTGTAATTTTTTGATTTGAAACAAGATTTTCAATACACGTATTTTATAGTGTATATCAAACATATACTGAAATTTAATCGCATATATTCGTAGAAGAGTGTAAAGAGTTATATATGGAGAGACCGCTCATTAAATGCAAAATTTATAACTATCGAAAATCGTTCTTATTAATTGTCGGGTGAACTGGGCGTGATGATGCATATGGTATACACGGACCTTCATGCCAAGTTTAGAGTCCTTAGCTCTTATAGTCTTTAAAATGGACGCGTTCTTTTAGACGGACGGAGAGACTATATTTAAGTTTTCGGGGTATATCAATCTTCGAAAAGAGTATAATAAAAAGTGACATATGCCGTCGCATGTCATTTCACATGTAATTTCAATATGTTTCTCAAATAAAATAAGAAAATTGGGACAATCGATATTCAGAAGCTTCTCTTGAAGGCAATTCTTCACGAGCCAAATCATTGACAGGATAAGTGATCAGGATCAGTGATCAGGATCTGTGACTACCATCACTTGGTGCGAGGATCAGAGTCTGGATATAAGGTGGATGCTTCACAATCAAGATCTCGAAGCTTCCAGCGAGTCATTATCGTTGTAAACACAATTCTCCTCCTGTTGGCCAAAGCTGGACGCTTCTGGACAATAGTTCGTGTTTCAAACACAACAGGTCCGAATTAAGAGTTTTGCCGTGGAGGTGCAGCGCAATGTGGATGATTCCATTCCATTCCCACCCAACTTGGCCTTTAATCCTGATTTGGAGACCGTTTGAGCCGGCTCATTGCCCTTCTACCACGGCAGTTTTCGTTGCTATGGGTGATCGATCCACTTTTCATCACCGATGACTGGTGATTTGGTCATCACTCATGTGGTACCCATCAACTGTTGTAAACTGTTTTTTGTGCAATATTTGCTCCTGGGCAGTCGGAACATTGGTTGCATCACTGCCAAACTCGTCAATTTCCCTTGTTTAATCGATATTTCCGACTATCGTGTGGTACGTCTTCTATAGTACATCAAAATTTACGGAACGAAATAGTGTACTCGAATGCTGTCATGAACTAAAATCGTTAAGTTGTGTGCCAGAAACTTTTGAACCAGATCATCATTCTACATACCACGAGATAGAATTGGAACCGCTATACAAATCTAGGGCACTTCTAAACGAAGCAACCGTAAAATAATTCAAATCTTCCAGAACAAAACACTAAGAATATTTTCACACTAATGTAGAAATCCACAATGAGCTGAGTATCCCATGGATTGATGATGATGTTATTTCGATCCGGAGTAAAGCCTACCAGAACCGGCTTGACAGGCACTGTAACACCCAGGCCATCAAACTCCTAGACAATAGCTCCACCACAAGAAGACTCAAAAGGCTTCACCCGCTAGAACTTTAAATCTCCCACAGTTACCCCTACCCCTATTCATAAGTTCCTCTTCACCATTTCCAGATCGGCGTTGCCTTTTTGACCATTGTTAACTTAAACCATTTACTGATTATTGATTATTATTCAATTCTGCGTCTTATAACTTCGGTGTTTATGATCCGAAATTTTGAGGATTTGTTGATGCTATAGTCATTATAATATATTGTGGAATTCGAGTAAATTCCATAAGGATTGCAGAAAATATAATTACTTATTAAATTTAGGGAGGACGAAATTGGGATGGAAAAAAATGGTGGATGACACTTTTTTTTATAGGGCCTATGGGCATCTTCATATAAAATTTCATGACTCAACATTTCTTCACTTTCCGGGAAAATGGAGGGGTGTATCAAAATTTGGGAAAATTTCATTCTGCAGTTTCTAATCATGACACTATTTACCGAGTTTGATGTCGATAGCTCTACAAATGTCAAAGTTATGGCCATTTTCTCGAAAATTGTTTTTATCGAATTTCAGGCGAAAGGGCCTTGGCATCCGAAATTTGAAACAAACTCTTACTGCGTATGCTATACACGGATCTTTATCCCAAGTTTAAAGTCTGTAGATTTGTAGTTTCCGGGATTGGAGCGTTCATAGAGATGGACAGACGGATATGGCTATATCGACGCGGCTATTGATGCTGATCAAGAAAATATATACTTTATGGGGTCTGCCACGCCTCATTCTGCCTGTTACATAAATTCCAACAAAACTATTATATCCTTTTTGCCATTTTTCAAATGGGATCAGATCAGATAAAAACACTTATTAAGTTTATCCTAGGATTTCAAAATTTTCCCGAAGGACACATTTTTGCACTGATAAAAAGTAAATAAGTAAAACACCAAACATACCAAACTTCTCAATGCAAATGAAATAGGGTCTTGACAGCTTTTGAAGAAATCTAGGCCTGAAATAAAATAGCAGATCATTTGTAAAGTAGGAATTAATCCTTACTCTCTAATCTCTCGCAAAATCAATTAGACTACTAAGTGATGCCCATCTCTGAAACTTTACAAAATAAGAAATTTTATATGAACCCAAAAAGCAGTGACTTTTCTGATTTATTATTATTATTATATGGCGTTAACAACCCTATCGGGTCAAAGCCTGAAACTCTATTTTACTTTATTTCAGCTTCCTTCACTGAAGAACATTTTTATGTGGATGGATTTCAAATCGTACGCCACAACCTAGTTTTTCTAGGAGGATCATGCCTATCGACATGAGCGGGACTCGAACTCACACATCTTGTTTAGCGGGACAGTTTGCTATCCAATGATCCACAGACGCCCCCTGGTTTAAAATCGTCTCAAAAATAAAGTTCCATGTATCCCCAAATTACCGAATCTAACAAAAATTTCATGCAAATTTGTTGACTTTTGACTGGCGGCGTTTTGTGAGTGATATTCGATAGTTTCGCCATCCTGTTTATGGTGAGGAATTCCGAGCTCCACAGGATTGCCATCAACCACAGTCTCACACTCGCTCCATTGTTGGGAAGTCTTCTAAATGGAAAGGCCCAAATGGGGCCAATTGCTTGCGTGAGAAAGCGATTCAAACTTTTACTCATTGATTTTAGGAACTTCGTTAAGGGGAGGAACTGTTGAAGAAAAAAAACTTTTGTTTCATTTTGATTTAATAATGATGGGTGTCGGCAATACCCACTGTTCGGATGTTTTGCTTAAGATAATCAATCAAAATTATACCTGACAAGGTAAATAAGAAGGAAAATGGCGGAAAGAGCTTATCTAAGTTTTACTGTTACAATCTTGGTTTGATATTTGTGTGAAAAAAAAACTCTAAAAAATGAAATATGACACGAGCACGAGCCATAAGATATAAGATAGAGGGTATTTGATGGTCGGGTCTTTAGACCTCGTCTCTGCACTGGCATGCAGTGGGTTTTCCGAGAATCGAAATGGAGGCATTTGCTCGCACGTGTTTTGGATGAAAGTGTGCAACAACGGCACTCGCATTCCTCATGGTCCTGACACAATGTGAATACTTTGGACCAAAGTTTGAGCCTTAAATTCGATATTTTCTACACCCAAATCGTAGTGTGCGCTGCACCAGGCCAGGTTAGGGACGGGGGCCAAGGGACGCCAGCTTATGGGCAACGGGAACAGCGCGCAAACTCGCAAAATGCGAAGCAACAGCGGCTGGCGAATTTGGGCCACACTGCGACAGGGTCCGGAGCCAGAGAACCGGGTGACTTGCTCTGTTGCTTGTGGCAAGATATTGCCACACACTCACACACACTCACACACAGCCAGTGTTCGACGTCAGCACAGCACACACACACTCCAACACACAGATACACTAACACTTACACAACACAGCACACAGACACGCCACAGATACAGATACGAAAAAGTGTGCCAACGCGTGGGAGCGAGACGGCAATGGCCAAAGGGCAGTACACACAACGCTCGCGTTTACACCATGAATTATTATCATTATATGACCATAACATCCCCATCGGGTCAAAGCCTGAAGCACTATTTATCTTTATTTCAGCTTCCTCCACAAAAGAACTTCTTTTAAGTGGGTAAATTTCAAATCCTACGCCACAACCTAGTTTCCCACAAACCCACAACCTCTTGTTCATCGGCACAGTGCGCTATCCACTGGTCCGCCGAGGATCCCGTTTAAATACATGTTCATTTTTTTCATTATAATTTTTTTAGCAAATTTTAAAGACTTGTTTGTAGATTTTAACGTATATTTTATAGCATATTTATCGGGGGGAATATGCGTCTTACGGTAAAAGTAACTATTGGGCCATAAGAGTTCAGTAGTTTGAAACCGTTTAAGTAAAATCTCAATTCAGCTATTTAAAAAACAATTGAAACTCTTTCGAGAAGACAATGTATCACTCCAGAATTTCACCAGGATTTAGTTTCAGAGCACTGTACGACCGACAAAAGAGGGCTAAAACAATGGCATCCGCTCGACCTTCCAGACAGAGACCTTAAATAAAATAATAATGTATAAATTAGTTGAGAATATATATCAATATATTGGTTCAGATATGATCTCATATGAAAAATGGGAAGAAGGGTATAATAGTTTTGTTGGAATGTATGTAATAGACACGATGAACAGGAGGAGGCATGGCAGGCCCCATAAAGTATATATTTTCATGATCAGCATCAATCGCCCAGTCGATATATCTATGTCCGTCTGTCCATCTCTATGAACGCTCCAATCCCGGAAACTACAAATCTACAGACTTTAAACTTGGGATAAAGATCCGTGTATAGCATACGCAGTAAGAGTTTGTTTTAAATTTCGGATGCCAAGCCCCTTTCGCCTGAAATTCGATAAAAACAATTTTCGAGAAAATGGCCATAACTTTGACATTTATAGAGCTATCGACATCAAAATCGGTAAATAGGGTCATGATTAGAAACTGCAGAATGAAATTTTCCAAAATTTCGATACACCCCTCCATTTTCCCGGAATGTGAAGAAATGTAGAGTCATGAAATTTGGTATGAAGATGCCCACAGACCCTATACAAAAAGTGACATCCTACATTTTTTCCATCCCAATTTCGACCTCCCTAAAAGAAATAAGTAATTATATATTCTGCCATTCTTATGGAATTTACTCGAATTCCACAATATATTATAATGACTATAGCATCAACCAATCCTCAAAATTTCGGATTAAAAACACCGAAGTTATAGGACGCAGAGAAAACGGGCTAAAATGGAAAAAGGTGAAATAAGCGTTATGTTACCTGGCGTAATAGATGATGTGCAAATTGTAGTTTCTCATATTTTTAATGCCACGCCCATATCGTTAGCAAATGAAAAAATTTGATAACAGGTACTGGTACGAATTTTATATTGAATTTTGAACTTACTCTGAAAGCCGATCGGATAAAAAACGCCGAAGTTATTCGCAAAGTTATTCACCTATCAGGAAGGTGGTGGACGCACCACCGTCTTCAGCGCTACTTAACGTTGTCTAAGGGTATAAAAGTGTGTGTTTCTGTGCGTATGTCTGTGTGACTGTAATAGGCGAACATAACCTATTCCTAGACTGGGACCAGGATATCCCGCAGTCGAGCACTCTCAACTACAGTAATCTATCTTGTTTTGACTTGCAGAGGCGGGTTCAATATTTTTGATGTGCGTAATGGACATTCACGAAATTAGGTGAGTATAGCTTCATAATTACGCTCAATAATCAGTCTGAATCGAATTAGTAATCGATAACACAGGGGAACAAAAATTCACTTTTTACTTATTGATAGGATGTGCTTTGATATTTTAGGAAAATTAAGCGCCGAACGCATTTGATTAAATGTTGATAACTTTATCATTTGTGCACCGATTGCGATGAAATAAAGATCATTTTAAATATATTGAGCTAATGATATTAAGACTAAGATCTTGATATTTTTGCATAATTTATTTTTAATATTTTTAATATTTAACAATGAAAACAAATTTTTTTTTTCGCAAATTTTAGTTGCTTTCCATAAATCTTTATCTATATATCTGTAACTACTTGATGAATCAAAAACTGTTGTATAGACGACTTAAAGAGTATAATGTTGTCGATTTTTTTTATATTTTTATGCGAAATATAGTCTACGGTTATGAAGTTTTTGGAATTTGTTTAGTGCAAGTGTCAATATTTTGAAATAAATTCCATAACTGAAAAATTCGAACTAATGGAGAAAAACTAACAACAGATTTGAAATAGGTAAAAATTTATTATTATTATATGGCCACAACAACCCTATCGGGTCACAACCTGAAGCATCTTCCTCTGGCGAGGCTTTTTTGCTTTTTTCATTGAATACTTATTT
>JBANCY010000352.1:0-38686 GCA_037040045.1 Phorticella flavipennis | reverse complement strand
ATTTCTGCTTCCTTCACTGAAGAACATTTTTATGTGGGTGGATTTCAAATCCAACGCCACAACCTAGTTTTTCTAGGGTCAAGACTAAAGGCATGAGCGGGACTTGAACCTCGCACCTCTTGTTTGGCGGGACAGTGCGCTATTCACTGGACCACCGAGGCCCCAATCTATTATTATATTATATGAAAGAGTATAATATTAACATAAAAAGATTTTAACAAACTTTATAATGGTAAACCTTTGTTTAATAGGGACACAAATCAATGTTCTTTAAACCTTTAATTTGTTATAAGTTTGTGTACAAACATGTGCTCTTTAAAGTAAAATATTGTATTATAATTAGCCAAATATTTGGAAGCCCTCTCTTAACTTATCAGACTCACGGCTCAATTTGTCACTATCAAAAATTTATAAACAAATCAGAACGCAAAATTTTCCAATCTTTGTGCTTTGAAAACACAATCGCAATTAGCAAGAAGTTCGAAAATCTAAGGAAAGGCTAAATCAGAGAAATTTGCAATTTGGAAAATCTTTTTAGTTAGATTTAATAACATTTCTGTGCAATCAAGGTCAAGTGGGTCCATTACGATAATCCCAAACGTCGGGCATTGTATGAATGTCCCGGCCATGCCTCATCATCGACGAGCAAGCCTAAGATCCATAAGTCGAAAATTATGCTATAAGTTTGGTATTTCTTGGTATTTTTTATAAATATCGTATAATATTTTAATAATATTCTTCATAGAAGTTGACAAGGGAGCATAGAAATAATATCTTTAACATTGACTTCACTTTTTACTCCTTAGTCTCCACCGATTTGGCCCGATATCTTTCTCAGCTCCTTTAGATAATCTAAAAGACTCAAACCACTATCACGAAATTTAGTCAACAAAACATCTCTTAAATACAGCTCAATCTTCATCAGTGTTCATTAATTAGACTTCGATTGTATGATATGTTAGCCCAACCCAGAAACATATGTCGTACGTACTACCAGAAGCTACTCTTGAGTTTCTTCATTTTTGATCAGAGCCCATACGGAGGGCTGGACCAATAAAGCTAAAAAAGTAAAAATTTGTTAATCTATCATAAACATAAATATAGTTTTTTTTAGTAAATTTCAGCATGAGTTTTACGATAGCGAAACAACTTTCTTTGTCTTTGATTTTGACACAAAATATTGCAAAAGAAATATGTAACCAGCTCGGTTTGGCTTAGGTCGGTAATCTTCCAGTTTCGACTTGGATCAGTTGGTAATAAGTAACACTTGAAAATCTTAAGTATTTTAGCCTAGAAAAGAGAATGCACTTTTGGGGACAAAATGTTTTGTGTGAAGGTCAAAAGGCTCAACCTTTTGGCTTGGTTTGGGCGTGGCACTGGCTAACAGGCCCCAGCCCCCAGGCCCCCGGCCCCAGCTCTATGTGTATGGCTATAAAAACTTAAATAACTGGCCCAAAACAAGCGACTATTAAAGTTTATTTTGATGTCATTTTCGATTTGACAGCTTTTTGAAGTGAACGAGAGACCGAAGCTAATTTCATAATTTTTCGCATATGCAAAGCAAATCTGTGTGTGTGTATCTGTGTGTGTGTGTGTATCTGTGTGCGTGTGTGTGTGTGTGTCTGCCAGTGTGACCTGTGCGAGTTTAACAATCTAATTCACCTTAAACTGATTTTGAACGCATGCAACATTTGCCAGTCGACATAGTCTTCGACTTATCTTGAGATTTGGATTTAGTTTTGCTCGCTTGGCTTCGTTTTGTAATCGCCAACAAGGCGTATGCGTAATTTGTAGTTTTCCATGCATGTCGTGTTCTGTGTCGTTAACCTACCCCACTGACTAAACACTACAGAGCAACTCTACACGGAGACTAAGACTGAGTCTAACTCTCAGACTAACACCAAGCCATAGACTCCGAAATAGACTATGCCAGAGACTGAGACTAGAGACTAGCAGCTAGAGACTAGAGATCGAGGTATAGACCGAGGTATAGAGGCAGAGTCTAGAGCCAAATCACTGGCCACAGTCGCTGCTCAACTGGTTATCCTTCAGATCGTACGCACACACACACACACACACACACACACACAACCTGTTGCCGAAGGTAAAGAGCTCGCATTGTGATCTGAGGCCAAACTCTGAGGCTGGAGTCTGCGGCAATCAAATGAAACCATAAATTGGAGTGAACTAGTCTAATTTGAGCACTATCCAACAATACATAACTTCCCTTGATTTCGTTTCTTTGAACTTCTCTATAGACCTACATTGAACCAGTCTAATGTGAGCACTATCCAACAATACATAACTTCCCTTGATTTCGTTTCTTCGAACTTATTTATAGACCTACAGTGAACCCGGCTAATTTGAGCACTATCCAACAATACATAACTTCCCTTGATTCCGTTTCTTCGAACTTATTTATAGGCCCACAAAGTTCATTATCCTGTTCAATAAGCGTATTATATCAACCAAATTTCATATTATATTTTCCATTTTTCGTCTATTCATTGATGTCTTTCGCAATTTTGTTGTCTGGTGTTTCGGCGCTCTTGTTGCATTAGTTTTTAGTTTTCAGTTTTTGGATTTCAGTATTCGGTTTTATTTATTTATTTGACATTTCCGGGCAGTCACAAAAATCGATAACGTTTCAGGTGTTAAGTATTTAATTAAATGCAGACTTTTCCATTTGCTCTAAAATCAAAAATTTAAAAATATTTCGAGTTGTTAACAGAGTTAGACCCAAATATAATATTAGTAGTAGTTGTTGTCGTTGTTGTAGTCGATCTATGTGGTATGTGAATGCAGTATAAGAAATGCCGGTGGGTTCTTGAATTATTATCAGTGGTTTGGGTGTTCCAACGATGAGCTACATCCTTTGCAAACTAATGGAACCCATAAACAATATGGTCACATTTTTTTTAAGTGGCTATAAAAACCCTATTGGTTCACAGCCTGAATCACTTTTTTTTCTTTATTCCAAGATTCCTTCACTGAATTTTTTGGTTACGTGGGTGGATATCAAATCCTACTCCACAACCCAGTTTTTCTAGGAAGGTCATGTTAAGTACATGAGTGGGACTCGAACACACACCTCTTGTTTCGCGGAACAGTGCGCTATTCACTGGCCCACTGAGGACCCAATATGGTCACATTGGTCACAGTAAAAATTTGTATGCAAAATATCACTAAAAACACAAAAGTTAATGCAAATGACCATTGGATTCTAAAAGGTGTACAAGTGACTTGGGAGGAAATACAAATATCTGCATTCCAAATTTCTTATTTGGTATTTCAAACACCTCAACTTTTTTATATATATGGCCATCACATCCCTATCGGGTCACAGCCTGATGCACCAATTGTCTTCACTCCTTCCGTAACACACTCAAAGTAATAGTTCCCCTTAGTTGGATGGGAACCAGGCCCTGCTCGAGTACACCAGCTTTAGCAGATTTTTTGTTCAATAAACAAACCTATTTACTTCATTATTTTGATCATCATATTTTAAATATTACCAACTTTCAAATAATTGAGCTATTTCAAGTTATATTATATTTTCAAACGTTATAGAATATAAAACTTTCTTGGTTTTTCATGATTCAAATGCCGTCAAAAGTCTTCAAAAACATAATTACTAAATTGGCCAATACTTGAAGGATCGAAAGATTTTCACGCAATTGCTTTCGCCACTTTCTCAAAGACTGTTTTGGAGTTTAAAGTACTAAAATTTGGCAAGACTTAAAATTTGGTATGAAACAAGATTCGTCCCGAATCAGAATGGTAATTTTCCAAAAAAACCTGATCTGGTAGGTTATATACCTAAATATGCATAGTTATTGCTATAAATAGATGTGCACGGTCTTTATTTATTATAATAACATGAAAATTTTTCAATTCTTTGTTAAATTATTGCTTAAAATACTTGTTATTGAGCTCAAATAGTTAAAACTTTTTCGATATTTTTAAACTTTTGGTGACTTGGAACTCCCGAGCTGGCTCTCTGACATTTTCGAAATAGGAAACGATGGTGTCTCGCCTTCTTGACTTGTTTTTGTCAATTTGAAATATTTAGCGTACTTTCATGACTTTATCATAATTTAAAATAAAATTGGGACTCGAATATCCCAAAAGTTTCCAACAGGCTCAGAGAAATAAATCGATTGACCGACAGACGGATATGGTTGACTGAATCAAATTATCCTGGCTAATCTTCTCTCTTGTCGCCAATTGGAAAGAATGTGGTTCAAGGAGATATTCTATATACCGGACTTCTTGATGCCTATTAATTTTTAAGAAAATTTAAGAAACGCTATTTTAACACTTCGACATTAGAAATAGAGATGGGCACTAGCGTGTCGGACTGACCGGGACGGGCGGAGCCGGAGCTTTTCGAAAAATGGACTTAAAGAAATGTGCTACGGGTCGTGCCAGACCGGCCTTAAAATTGAGGCAGTCTAATTAGGATTTTCTCCTAGATAAACTTGGTTGCGGCGTAGGATTTGAAATCCACCCACGTAAAAAAAGTTCATCAGTGAGAGAAGGGGAAAAAAAGGGGTAAAAGTGCTTCAGGCTTTGATCCGGTAGAGTTGTTAAGGCCATATAATAATAGTAGTCTATTATAATCCGAATTTAATATTCAAGTTGTCTCTGATATACGGATTACTGCAGAGTTGTTGTTTTTAGCACTTATGGATTTTTCCGGCGTTCAGTCGGTCCTTCTGTGGATATGTTCCTTCACCTGCAGTCCAATAAATTGAGGTACTTTTCAGTTATGTAACCACCGGCAAATGCCTACGTAAGACAATTGAATTTGCCAAACTCAATGTCACGACTCCGATATGAATCTTGTGTCCTCTGCGCTGAGGCAGGCCGACGGGTTGAGAGCATCATGGGCTATTGTTGAAAAAAGGGATTGTTTTTGGCTTGAGTCTTCCAAGTTTACAACGATTTAAATTGCCCGATAGTACACTTGGCATGTTCAATTGTACAATTAAATTAAATTTGAAGACTTTTTCAATGATGCTGCCTGCCATTGTTGGTTCGATGTTGCCTGTTGTCTGTTGTCTGTCGTCAGGTTGAGCTTAATGACAGACCAGGCCATAGACGACAGATAAGCAGGTTGCCTTGGCTCGACATCAATTTTGACGACTCGTGCTTTTATACCCTTGCGGGGGCTAACATAATTTGCTCGGTTGGAAGAGAGAGAGCGGGTTGGAGTCATCGGCAACGATGTATCACCCACAAATCCTAACATATTGGGATTCAGCTGAAAGGAATTGAATGAAATTGCAGTAGGAATTATGCAAGACATTCATTTCGGACTGATATCAAAAGGCGTAAGGAAGGATTATTACCAACACGTCGGAGATTGCATAC
Organism: Phorticella flavipennis; assembly: GCA_037040045.1. Classification (NCBI taxonomy): domain Eukaryota; kingdom Metazoa; phylum Arthropoda; class Insecta; order Diptera; family Drosophilidae; genus Phorticella; species Phorticella flavipennis. The sequence goes on along the minus strand of JBANCY010000352.1, from coordinate 33,310 downwards.
CCTTTTCGGTGGATCAGAGCATAGCGCACTTTCCCGCCAAGCAAGAGATAGGCATGACCCTCCTAGAAAAACGAGGTTGTGGCGTAGGACTTGAAATCCACCCACTTAAAAGAATGTTCTTCAGTGAAGGAAGGAAGGGAACAATGCTTTAGACTGTGACCCAATGGGGTTGTTATGGCCATATAATAAGAATTCCGAAGTATAGAAACATTATACGGAAAATCAGGAGGAATTTTAGAGGCTAAAAGTCCAGAATCCTTTTGATATAATGTGGGATGCTCATTAACATCATTATTACTATCAAACTAAAACACCCTTCGATGCTGTCATTAGTAAGTTTAGACAGTGTCATCTGAAAGGCCTTGGAAATTTGATCTACTTGCCGATGCGATCGAATTAACAAATTGCAAGTTTCATTATATTTTCTGCAGCCATTAAATTTGTTAAAAAAACATAATATTAATATATTTATATGTAACCTTCAATTCGGGTGGCACATATAAGACCACACCTCTAATTATGGGACAATAAACTCTGAGGTTGTTGAGTTATTCACAAGAAAAGGCAAGGACAGCAGCTCTGGGCTGGCGTCAGGTGTGTTAGGGGTCTTTGACGTATTATCGTCTCGAAGTGGGTTACTCCTATTCGAGCACTTCTAGTTTATACAATTGAGTGTTGAGAATAGAATATTGCTTCCTGAGGTGTTACGAGTAGGTGCACTTGTGACTGGAAAAATATTTACTTACGATATTGATCAATAACTAATATACTTAGTATACGCCAGTTCATAAGTAGCGAACCGATTGGGAGAAGCAGCTGCTTCTGTTGAGTCATCGGAAAATTGTAATATCCTGTAATCACAGGCAAAATGGGTATACCACTCAGACAGAGAACTATTGTCAGTTTCAATTTGATGTCTGTTTGTATAGCTAGGGCATGTTTTAGTCGCACACTCCCCGCAGTTTCATCTCTCACTTTTTCAATTTGTTTGCACTTTGACTTGTGCTTGTCTACTAAAATCCAAACAACAAATGCCAAGCTATGCCTAAAAGTCAAAGATCTCTGACTAATTGCAAACAATCCGTAATATCAGGTTTATGTTTGACTTCGACAGACGGAGACAAAACAGATCAGTTTATAAATATTTAATTGAATCACTAAGAAGCTCCTCTCAGCTAAACTGCGACACAAACTGCGACATCAGAAGCAAAGGGTCATAGACTAGATGTGACTCATTAACATATTCTATTATATAACTGACTTTCAGCTTACAATGTGGATATATAAACCTTCTAATCAAAAATAGTCGTGTGATCTTGATGTTACTTATAAGACCGATGAGTAGCTATAAGAAGATTTGGACGAACTTCGAAGACAAATGTCCCAGGACTTGACGATGTCTGGTTTCGGAATTTAGATCAAGACATCGCACAAGTAGAAATATGGTTATATGAGTAGAATATCGAAATGTGCGCTACAAATATATGGCATATATGACGAATATAGGAAGTATAAGTGATCTATGGCACTTCTACAATAGGGACATAGAGATGGATCTCAGGATACCCATAAGAGGTGATGTAGATAGATGATAGATTCGCCAGAGATTGGAATGGAAATTTCGCACTTACTTAAAACTCAATTTCGTAAGGATCGGACCACTTTATCTTTTATCTGCCATATATGCAAAGGTGAGTTTTGCCCATAATACACATATTTTCAAGCGTTTGGAGTTGAAATTTTGTACACGCTGAGGATTCTTCATTCACTATTGCCTTACCAAATTTCATGAGAATCGGACCTCTATATCATATAGCTACCAAGTAACCAAGCTTTTGGAGCTCGTTGCGAAACAGTTACCAAGTTGTTTGAACCAACCCAAAACAATATGTATATATGGTTTATATTTAGTTCGGGTTCAACTATACTATTTCGTAATGCCCAGTTCAGTTCGGGGTTTGGTTCAGGGAGAAAAAAATGTTAGCTCTCGGGTTGAGTAGAAAACTAGTTTCTTTTGCCTAAAATATATCCCAAAAGATCCGATTTATAAAGTAAATGTCCTTAAAGAAACTCTAAAGACGTGAAAACCTGTGGCTCAATTTCAATATTTCTTAAAATACTAGACAAGACCCAACGACTGAAAATACGAAGAGATATAAGAGATCCATTAACTTGGTTCGCCGCACTCCAAATCCCAATCACTATTTGTGCCCAATTAGTCACAACTAATGCCGTCATTAGCCTAAATCATGGTTTAAATTTCAGCTAAATACAGTTTGCATATAAAACTTTATAAGCAATGTGAATGATATGCAGTATAAACCTAATGAAAATTCGGAAAATGTCCACTCACAGCGCGACATGTCTTCAAACTGAACAAATGAGATGTAAACAAAGAGTTTTAATATCTGAGCATAGAGTAATGTATATATAGATAGGCAGCTATCGATCAGACTTATATCACATGTTATAAAATGGTATTACAATGGAGCTAAATCAAAGCAACACGTTTAAAACTCTGCGGCGGGGCTTTGGCTGGAACTGGGCTGTCATTTGGGTGATTAACACACTAGTCCGTCCGCCTGTCGGCCTGTCATCTGTCCACCTGTCTGTCAGTCGTCGAAGCCGTACCAGTTTCAGATCCAGTCCAATAGTCCAAAAACCACTGACAAAAGTACGAGCAACTAACAATCGGCTCACGGTTAAAAGGCAGTGTGAAAAAAAGTGGTTAAGGAAAGGCCAAAGCGATGATTTATCAGTTTCAGATCTGCTCGACTCGGCGCGACTCGGCGACTCGACTAGCATTTTCGAGCATTTTCGGTTTGTCGACTCCATTGGGCGTTACGTGATATCGACCAGGTTGGCTTTTTCAGCCACCACAAAACACATTTTTCAATAACTTTATTAGCCCCCTAAAATCTCACGACCCCAAAAGGCATGCAAATTTTTGTGGCTGCGCCTCTGCCTCTGGCATTAAGGTTTCTCCTACGCGTTTGGGGTCAGCGTCGCTCTACGCTAATTGAACAGCCCCCAGAATAGCCCGATGAGTTGCAAAAATGTCGGCCTGTGATTGACATAATTTGATAGGAAAAAAAACCAACATGGAATTGAAAAGTTGCAAATGATTGCCGAAATGAGTTGGCGCAAAACCCCAGAGAAGGGCCTAAATTCATAAAGAGGCCAGAGTTGGGCAAGCAACCCAGTGATTGGAATGCACATTTAAGGAGTTTAAATAGCGATAACGATAACTCAGAAAGGTAACCAAGCTGCAACAGCCAAGCTATACCAAGTTTTACGAGTATTTCCCAACACATGTGGCATGCAACACAAAGCCTTCAGGTCATCTGGCGGCAACAACTGTGACAAAAATGTCAAGACCCCTGCGGTCCAAGATAATATCATATCATCATACATTAATCAACTCTTGGTTCTGGCAACAATTGCCCAACTCCCTTGACAGATACATGGATCCATAACGCGGTTCTGTTGCAGTACAGCTAGACTTCCGGTAATTTTCAAAAGACACGATCTATCGAATGTCTTTAAAGTTTGCTTTTAAATCACTATAAAAATCTGACATTGTGGCAAAAATGCAAATAAATAATAGCTCTACATGAGACGATATTTTCTCGTATTTTGTTTTGTTTACCGAGGCAAAAGTAATCGTAAAACATTCAGTAAAAATCAGAAATGTATCTTTGGAACCACGAGACAAGAAGACAAATCATCTATGTTGACGTTAATAGGTTCCAGTTGAGGGGCACATAGAAATAGAAAAGATAAACATATATGTTTAATTTTGAAATTTCAACAAATTCTTAATGAATTGGGGGCATTATTATATCATGAAACGTCTACCAAATTTTTGGGATTTTCTTTATTTGTCCATAGTTGGACTCTGCTTAAAAAAGCTTAGATGATGATTGAATTATAAATGAATTGATATAGTTCTCTGCTCTCCTTCCGGATCTGTCTTACTTCTTGAGAGCAATCTTCTTCTCGCGCGCCTTTTTGCCCTCCGTCAGCTCGATGCGCTGGGTTTCAGTAAGTGAAGGCAGTAGCTTTGTCACGACTCCAGTGCCAAGTGTTAGGTTGCCACCACGTAGGGTAAAACGTTGACCCTGTTCCAATACCATAGGACGTATTAGGCGCAATATTAGTTTTGCGTCCTCGCCAGGCATGACCATCTCTTTATCCGGTATTTGAACCTGCACGGCGCAGTCCCAGGTGCGTGAGAACATCTGCAGTTGGATGAACGACATAAAGGGCTTGGGACGACCACCTTCATCCTTGGACAATATATACACCTGTGCCTCCAACTGATCGAGTGCCTTGATACTACCCGGTTTGCACATGACCATGCCACGTTTGATATCATCACGTTTGATGCCACGCACCAAAGCGCCCAGCTGATCGCCAGCCTGCGCCTGCTCCAGAATCTGATGAAACATCTCCACTCCGGTGACGGTGGACTTGAGTACCTTGTTATAGCCGACAAATTCACATTCCATGCCCTTTTTGATGACACCACGTTCCAGACGTCCCGTCACCACAGTACCACGACCAGGTATGGAATACACATTCTCCACGGGCAAAAGAAAGGGTTTGTCCAACTCACGCACTGGCGTGGGTATAAAACTGTCCACTTCCTGCAGCAATTTGAGTATAGCCTCGGATCCTATTTCCGGATTCTTGCCCTCCAGTGCACATAATGCTGAACCCTTTACCACAGGAATCCTATTGCCATCGTAACCCAGTTCGGTGAGCAGTTCGCGTATCTCAATCTCAACGAGTTCCAACATTTCCTGATCGGCTGCATCAACTTTATTGATAAATACCACAATATGATCGATGCCGATCTGCTTGGCCAACAGCATATGTTCACGTGTCTGAGGCATGGCACCATCTGTGGCCGCCACAACCAAAATAGCACCATCCATTTGAGCAGTGCCCGTAATCATGTTCTTAATATAATCCGCATGACCGGGACAATCCGTGTGTCCATAATGACGCTTCTCCGTTTGATACTCAACGTGCGATACATTAATCGTAATGCCACGAGCCTTCTCTTCGGGCGCATTGTCGATTTCATTGTATCTTTTGCTCTCCGCCAGCTTCTTATCCGCCAATACCTTGGTTATGGCTGCCGTCAAAGTGGTCTTGCCGTGATCCACATGACCAATGGTCCCCACATTGCAATGGGGCTTGAGGCGCTCAAAGACTTTCTTCTCCATCGCAAAGGTTCGTAAAAAGGGCTGCAGATTGCCCGACACAGCTGGACGGCAAATGCCGGATGCTGCAGCAGTGGCCAGTCGAGGATGCGTTGTGGCTCGGCCGTGCATCAAACTGGCCGAGCTCAGCACACGCCGGCTGCAACGCCATGCAGCTCCGTTCCGGCAGACGACAGAGGCGAGTGCTTGAGACATGGTTCTACAGAGAGAGACTCCTTGCGTGGAAATGGAACTAAAAATTAAATTGTTAATTTGAGAATCGACGAAAATTGCGTAAATCTCACAATGTGCTAGTCCACAACTGCCGATAGATGGACATATAGCAACTGTCAGACGAAGCTATAATTTGGCCGATATTTGATTGCTCTGAATAATTGTTTTTATTGAAATTAGTGTTGGTAAATTATATAATATATCGATAGGCAGAATATATATCGTGTCACGATATATAGAGCACGAAGACGAATGTACAATCTCTAATTCTCGAAAGCCTGTAATTCTGGGAAATAAAGACGGAGCATTTTGCTTATGTTAAGAAATAACCAATGTTTTTATTATTATTATGATTTTATCACTATGTTTGATAAAGGAAATAAGAGGATACCATTGAAACAACCAAAGCTTTGTATCACAGAGTATTTAAAGTGTATAAACTTAACAATTTGTTAAACCTAGCAGCGTCAAGGCTTCTCGTGGATAGGTTAAAAGGATGCGGCGAGATATATATAGTTTGCTCGCCAAGGCGACTTGCCAGCAGGCTTTGGTGGGTCTACCGCCTCTCAGCTTAGAGACTTCTATGGAGATTTATCATGTGGATAGCTTCATTGGTGACGTCCCAAGGGAGACCGGAGGAGCATCGTGAGCCATGTTGAGAGGTGGAGGCAGTAATCCAAACCTGAAAAGCATAGGTCCAAGTGGATGTGAGTATAGCCTTCCTTGTTAATCTTAATAGCCAATCCATCCATGCTATCTCCAGATAAGCCTGCGGTCGAAGTGAACACCAAGATAAGAGTGCAAGGGGACACTTCTCATATGAGGAATATTCAGGATCTTCCAACAATATTTTGCTTCGCTATTTGAAATTAGGAATAAGAAAGCCTTCTGAATGTATTTATCACGTCTTATGAAAAATTATTTATTATATATAACTAATTTTCTAAATATATTTTCTGATTCTAAAGCTTTAGTTTCGGACTGGATCCCAGATCCCACTGTGCTGATGAAACAATGAGAGGAACAACTGTCAATGAGACCACATACAATCATAGTTTTCATCAAATAAGAAGTATAAATTCTGTTTGATGGATTGGAAAAGTGTAAGTCTCTTTAAAATGCTTTTAAGAAATCCAATAAGAAAAGATATCTAAAATTTTTTTCCTCGGTCTAGACAATCCCAAAGGTATTTTGTTATTATACGAATTTTGGACACACTTCAAAAATTACTATAGCTTTTATGAATACTGATGGGATGTCTAGATAATGATTATTTTCGTAATTTTCAAAATACTGTGCAAAATACAACTTTGTATTTTAAAGTAATAATTGATATTATGGACTTTTGTTTAACTTATCTTCCAGATGATATGATCCCGAATCCAGTATTTTTTTGTAGTTTCTGCCCAACTACAATCGGTCAATATATATCGGGTTTGATACAATGGAAAATAATTGCAAACTTTCAAAATTTTAATTTAATTTGATCATGTGATGTCTTATATGGATTTCTCATAGGTGAAATTATATTGTATTATAAGCACCTTGCCGATTTCGCTTGAATGCAAAAATATTTGGATATAACCCATAGCCACTGTGCATATTTTCTTGACTTTGGACGGGCAAGATTGCAGCAAATTTAAGAGCTTGAAATAGCAAATTTGAATAAGTAGGTCCATGTATACTATATGCAGATCAAGTTTATTTAAAGTTTTGGATGCTTAACGGCCAACGCCATTAAATTCAACCAGCGCAATTATTAGTTAGGGTCGCCAATTATGTAGATTGAAAATGTTTCCAATTTTAAATACCTTCTCCGAACAAAATGAAACTATAACCTAGCTTAAAGATACGCCATAAAATACTTTGTTGTCATAAGAAAAGATTAACAGAGGTTACAAGAAATGGATAGATGAATCCGTGCTGTAATTATTACAGTTCAAGACTATATAAAAAAAGTGGCTATAACAACCCTTTCGGGTCACAGCCAGAAGCACTTTTTTCCTCTATTTCTAGTTTCCTTCACTGAATATCTTTTTTTATGTGGTTGGATTTCAAAGCCTACGCCACAACCTTTTCTAGGAAGGTCATGCTAATTACATGAGTGGGATTCGAACCCACACCTCTTGTTTGCGCTATCCACTGGCCCACTGAGGCCCCAAGACTATATATAATATGATATATCATTTTAAACCCGCAATAGTAGGCAGAACTTAGACATCGTTCTTATGCAGTCTTTGAGCTTTTTTCTTCACAATTACAGGGTATGCAAGGCGTCACTAAAAGAGTTGCGGACTGCGAAATTGCAGCAACATGTTTGCTTAAAAATTTATAGGGTTGTTTATTATGTTAATTTTGCGGCGAATGCGATTTCTCATGCATAATCGGTGATATGTATAAAAGATACGACCGGTAGTCAGGCAATGCGTCGGTTGCCATCTATCCATGCTCCAGTTCCAACAATGAACCGTCTGTCTGCCGCCTGTCTGTCCGCCTGTCTGTCCGCCTGTCTGTCTGTGAGCCTCTCTGAATACGACTTTAAATGCAATAATAATTTGCTAATAAGAGACCAAAGCTTTTACGACTACTAAAAAAAAACTATGTATAAACTCAAAAGACTCCGAGTGTGTGTTGAGAAGTCACGTTTCGGCTTTGAGAAAAATCACCCAGTGAAAAGCTTATGGCCACGCCCCTGCCGCCCCAAACAACGAGAGTGCCAAAAACCAGTCCGACTGATTGACTGACTGACGCGAAACAAACTGTCATAAATGGAGTTTTTCGATTTTGCCATGGCGAAATTCGACACAGTTTTGCAATATTTGAAAGTAACTTTTTTGCATTCTGAACGAAACGACTTCAGATCTACAGGGTGTCTGAGCTGTCGAGCAAAATGATTGCTTTTTATACCCTGATCGCAATTGAAAATTGGTATGAATGGTATAATAAGTTAGTGCAAATGTATGTAACAGGCAGAAGGAGGCGTGGCAGACCCCGTAAAGACCCATATATATTCTTGATCAGGATCAATAGCGGAGTCGATTTAGCTCTGTCCCTATGTCTGTCCGTCCGTCTGTCTGTCTTTCAGTGTGAACGCATTGATTTTCGTTATTATAAGAGCTAGAGACTTCAAACTTGGTATGAAGGTCCGTATATACAATACACATATCAAGTTCTGAGATTTCGATGATACCACGCCCCCTATGCCCCCTATGATAATTGATAATTTCGTTTTTCGATAAAATGGCCATAACTTTGCCATTTATTAAGCTATCCCAAAATTTTGATACACCCCCCAATTTCCTGGATAGTGACAAAGTGTATCTATGAGCTACGAATGTATATAGATATATAGGCGTATATATATCTTATACAGAAAGTGGCATCAAAAATTTTTTTCCATCCTAAGTTGGTCCCCCCAAATTAGAAAAGTGCTAATATTGTCTAAAATCTTTATCATCGAAGGTTCGAATTCTAGAATATATATTTATAACAATGTCATTAACCAATCCTGAAAGTTTCAGAACGATCCGATTATACACAACGAGATTATAGAAATTAGAAGTGGCCGAAAACGGGTTTAAATGGCAAAAGGTGAAAAATGCAAGGCAGCAGAATGTTTGTAGCTAGAAGCGCGAAATTTGGCATGAAGATTTTCAAAGATAATGCGCGAATTGCATTTTCTCAAATTTTTGATGCCACGCCTCCCTCGCTCGCAAATCAGAAAAATTTGATAACAGGTGTAATATTTTGATATGGAACAAGATTTTCAACAAACGTATTTTTGAATGTATTTCGAACTTATACTAAAAATTTCAAGTGGATCGAAATATAAACACAGAAGTTATTCGCAAATGAGTGTAAAAAGTGGCATATGGAGACGCCGGCTGACGGTGAAAGTGGGTCTGTGTGTGTGTGTATGTGTGTAACGATATTAAGCAATTCTGCTTGCATTGCACTGTTGGGATTAGGGTATCTCGTAGTCGAGCCCACTTGACTACAGCTTTCTTACTCGTATTTCTGTTTGGTTTGACAAAATGCGCGCATCGTGCAGAGCATCAAGTAGCCGGAAAACGAAAACGAAGTCAAACCTTTTGGCAAGGTTATTTCTTGCACAAAAAATTTGTGTTAATTATATATACAAGACAGACATATATATATAAATGTATATATACATAGATATATATGCATGTCTATATATATGTGACCTTTGCGTTGGCTTTTGTCTGCTTTGTAAATTGATTTGGATGAACTGAATTTTCCATTCGACTCCATTCGACGGCTCTCGAACTGTCGATCGGTCCGATCCGGCCTATTGCCTATTGCCGCATATCAATACCAAAAACAGTCCCTAATTGGCGGCACGAATTGTAAAATGGTTTTATTTTCTTTTGGTTCATTTTTGGTTTTTTCTGTCTGCGCTGGCCGTGCGGTCATCTCGGTAATGTCAAACGCTCATGTTTGCCGCTGATTGCTCATTAATTCGAAATGGCAGCGCGATTTCCGCTTCCGCCTCGGAGAGCACTTGCTTTACAGTGCGCTTTAAGTGTTTCGTCCACTTGAACCGACTGGCGGATGGCTGGCTGACTGGCTGACTGGCTGGGCTCACTGTTAGTGGCAATTGAGTAAATTAAAATGTTTTAAGTTAATGCACAAATATTTCAAAACGCATTGAAGGGCGGCTAATTAGATGATCTCAACGAGAATGACTAGCTAAATGGCTGAAAAAGCTTTGCGAAAAACCTATTGTGCCAAGCCGGAAAACCATTTATCGGTTTATGTTTGCATTATTAAGGTTTAATCACGCTTTCAACCAATAGTTTTGAGTTTTTGTATCTTTAAGATACTTTTGTATCTATAAAATTCTTTTGTATCTTTAAGATACTTTTGTATCTTTAAGATACTTTTGTATCTATAAGATTCTTTTGTATCTTTAATATACTTTTGTATCTATAATACACTTTTGTATCTTTCAGACACTTTTAAATGTTTTGAGATAGTTTTGAGTCATTGGGCTTGTATTTTTCATTGAGAAGACGAAATTGATATTTGCCTTCTTGGGTTTCTGGCCAATAACTATCCGTCATGAAGGAGAGAAGGCAAATTCATTGGTTATGTTTTTGCATTCTCCAATTGTTTATGATTATATGGCCATAACAGCCCCATCGGGTCCAAGCATGAAGCACTATTTTTCTTTTATGTCCGCTTCCTTCACTGAAGAGCTATTTTTACGTGGCTGGATTTCAAGTCCTACGCCACAACCTAATTTTTCCAGGGAAGTCATGCCTATCGACATGAGCGGGAATCGAACTCGCACATCTTGTTTGGCGGGACAGTGCGCTATCGACTGGTCCACTGAGGCCATATGTAATAATATATATTAGGACAAGTAAAAAGGAGTCCATTCTTTTGGGAGATACATGCTGTATCTAGATTATTCTAGATAATTTCAAAAGAGAACAGCTTATGTGAATTTATTCTATAACCTAACATAATGTATATTTTCTCTTACCCAAATATGATATTAGCAAAAATTTCCTTTTTTAACGTAGCGAAATCCAAGTAATTGCTCTGGTTAATTATGATGAGCATCTGTTCCCTAATCTGTTCATTAAATTTATGATATAATTGCAACAGTTGAAGCAGTTAGAATAGGTCAAACTATTTTGAAAATCTGCAATTCCAGATTTTAGCAAAAAATGGCATAATGGAGAGGGAATATAGGTATTATAAATAGGGCGATATTTAAGCATTTAATGACAGTCTAATGTGAATCTTTACACACTTTGAACTAAAGCTGAAATTGTATGAAATGTCAAGTTGGCAAAGGTCGTTCCAGTAATGGCCAAATATAAGCATTTATGATATGGTCTAAAGGTGAAATTTAAGGCTCACTTCTAGCCATTAAACAGAATTCAAAATTTTTTAATGAAATTTTCTTTCATTTCATTACAACATTTAGATCCTAAAATTTTAATACAAAGAAGATATGGACGGCTGATCACCTTTGGCCGATGTCGCTGGCAAAATGAAGTCAGTTTGCCCAGATTGTAAAAAAATATAACTATTTGTCTCATAAACAAAGACATATTTTGTTATTTCTTAATGTAACAAATTGTGCAGTGGAGCGAGAGCAAGTGGACCAAGGAGTAGGCGGTTTTGGGTAACGCCCACGTGCGATCTACCGGAAAACGATATTTATGCCATTGTATCGGAACGTATCGCTTGGGATGGTCTGCCATTATTTGTCACAATTGCTTCATATATAAAGCACTTGAAGTTCCTGGACGCAGTTTCAGTACTGCAACCAAGCCATGAACAATACTGAGAGACTGCAACTGTTGCTGCTGGTGGTCTGTGCCTGCTCCTGCAGCTGGACGAAGGCCAGACCCAATGGCATCAAGCTGCAGTCGCAGTATCTGCGTGCCATTACCGCCTATCGACGGCTGGAGGCACGTCTGCCGCCCCAGGAGCTGCGTGCCCTGACCGGCTTGGGTCTGCTCAACGGTGCGCGCGAGGCTGAGGAGCAAATGGAGCAGCATTTGGTGCATTCTGTCAAAGAGCTTTTACAGCAAACGGATATGCGGCAGGACAATCAAGTGCTGCCCAAAATAGCTGAGATCGAGCGACAATTGGCGCGGGATAAGCGCGCACTCAACATACTCTGCAGCGCCATGGATGTGCTGAGTAGTGTCAAGGACGAGCAAACATTTCGCCAGGAGCTGCGCGAGGTGCTGCAGCAACAGCAGGAACTGCAGCCGTACGAGCAACTCGTGGAGCAGCAGCAGCTCGGCGAACGTTTGGGGCAGTTGCGACAACACATTTTGCAACAGGTGCCGCACATGAAGACACATTTGAATGCCAAAATCGAACAGGCATTGGTGCATCTGCTGGAGCAGGCGCCGGCGCATGGGCCACTGGCCAAGGCCAGGGAAAAGGCGCTGCGCAAGCGTGCGGTCAGTGAAAAGGAGCAACTGCAGCAGCAGCCGCAAGCACCGGGACAGCCACAGCCGAAGGCAACTCCGGAAGAGCAATATGAGGAGGTGCGCATAATCAAGTCCATATTGTCAGAGGTGAGTGGGTTTGCCTTATAGAGATGGGAGTTGACACTAAATTTATGCCCGTGTAGGATGATTTTCGTGACAATCTGGTGGAACAGAACTATGAGGGAAGCAACAAAGTGAATATGAAATTGCAATCAATGGATGAAATTGATGATCTGAGCGCAAATAATGTTGTAAGGCTAACAAAATGTACATATTTTGAAGTGTGACTAACCCCATATGATATAATATGATTATATACAGACTTAAAAGCAACCAAATTTTGGCTACCCAATGGGTATTACATATAAAATTTATAAAACACATACGATTAATTTTGTTTTTTGAAAAGGAAAATGAAGAAAGGAAAGAGTTTTCCCGGGAAAATGCTAAAAACAGTTCAATAATTTTCAATTAATGCGCTTTTGAAGTCGCAAAATGTTACAGCTAACGCAACGAAAACAAATGAAAAGCAAGAGGATGGCGACGACGATGGCTTCCCGGAACTGGATGGCGATAATGGCGCCAATGGCGGTGGCGGCGGTGGTGGTGGCGGACTAGTTGGCATCATTGGCAGCTTGAGTGGCGTGAGTACGTAACACAAACACCAGTGGCATAATGCTAATTGAACTGAATTCCAGGGAGAAGGTGGCTCGGATGTTGGCGCCTTAATTGGGGCTCTTACCGGAGTTATATCAACACTTTTTGGCGTAAGTCTGGAGTGGTGCGGGGCGGTTCAGCTCAAAAATTGTTAATATCCTTTCTTTTCCCCCTTAGCCTGGTGGTTTGGATATTGAATCTCTCATTGGCACAGCCACATCTCTGCTGTCGGGCTTGCTCTCGGGGAATAAGAATTTTGGTGTGGTGCTGGGCACGTATGTGGGCACCGCATTGGATGGTCTCTCCGGCGGCGGTGGCGCGGTAATTTACATCGAAATAAACCAGCAAAATCGGGCTATATGTTTTCTGCTTTTATAGATCAACAATGGACAATTCCTGGGCAATTTTCTGGGCACCGTCTTGGCCGCACTTAGCGCAGTATTTATCTTAGCCAATTTTTTAAGCCTATCCAATATTTTTTTACCTAACTGTGCTACTAACCCAATTGTCACATCCAAATTTTAGTTTTCTTTCAACCACGCTTTGCTTGTCCTTGCAGGATCCGGAGGATGAGGGCCCCCCACAGCCATTTACATTTACGAAAAACTTCCTAAGCAGTTTCCTGGAATCAAAGTACCGACCCAACTCGGCGGAGGCCTCGGAGGAGCGACACGGCAGTGCCGAGCTCCCACGTAAGAAGAAAAAGGAGGCGAGTTCCTTCGATTCGGGCAGTTTTGTCAAGCAAATTGCCTCGCATTTGGTTAGCAGCGCTTTGGGGCTGCTGTTGAATGCATCGCTGGGTGCTTCCGGTGGAGCATCCCATGCCTCAACCGGACTATTCTCGAGCAGCAGCCATCATCATATGAAGCCAGCCGAACATGGCGCGTAGAATGCAAACTGCATTTGCAGGCATAAATTTCTTATAAATTTTAGGTATATTTTACTATATATATGACTGTATTCAGTGGAAATATCTGCCAAGGGATTTTGATAGACAAAACCTGAACAAATTTGAAATAATTTTGAATACCACGTGGAAGAGATTTGCAAGCAATTTTCATACTGAAAAACTTCAAATAATTTTGAAATAACATTGTGATAGTTGAAGATATTTGCCAAGGATTTTGTTATAGCGAAATCGCTTTGATCTTGAAAAGATTTGCAAAGGACTCCTATAGACCTTATAAGCTCTGATCTTGTAATGTTTAAGAAATCATTTTGTCATATCAAAACAGCTCTGATCTTACAGACTACGTAGACTCTGGAATCAGAAGATAATGTCATTTGGTTATGTCCGTCTGTCTGTCCTGTCTGATCTAATAACAACAAGCTTTAAGTGCTCAAGTGGAAAGTGCTCTGAGAAATAGACTAATCTCAGCCTTTCATGTCAATCCAAAATGTTCTAGAAGATAATGTCATTTAGTCTTATCCGTCTGTCAGTCTGTCTGTCCGTCTGTTCGCAAGTTTTAAATGCTCAACACTCTTCTCCGAGAAATAGACTAATCTCAGCCTCTCATGGCAATCCAAAATATTCTATATCATCAAATATGAAACAGATTTAAGGCCAGCGACGAACCCTCTTTGGCACATTTTCAGTCTGAGTACAGGGCAACTTTGAGTCGTACAATATCGACTAGAGTTTTCCATGTAGCATATTATTTTTTTTTTTATTTTTTTTTATAATACCTAAAACTTTGGAATAATAAATAAACACTTAGTCCACATTTACTTGACCAACGCCAACTTTGTGCTGAAATTTGGGTTTTCCGTGTAAAAGCTGTAAGCGTGTAATTATGAAGAGTTATAATCAAGGTATGTTAAAAAAAAAGTGTTAATAACAGTTTTTCCCATTTGTAAACATATCAATTTATAAACGGGGTTTCGTGAATGTTTGCTTTGACTCTTCTTTTTTTTCGATCGCGTGCAACTTTTTGTGGGAGTTACGAGCATTAGCAAAAGGTCTAAAAACCTAGCACTTGAATGCTATGATTAGCAACTGTAGATCATAAGAGTTAATCTGGGGTCCACCTTTCTTGGTTTTGCAAGTTATCTACATTTTTCGTATCAGAATCTCTTTTATCGATAACAAAAGAAATTGCATAAACCCCCCTACAGCTGCTCACTTGAGCGTTTAAGAAAGCGTACAACTCTGCTCTCTAAGCAAATGTCGTAATGGTCTGCTCCATCGTTCGACTCGACTTGTTATTACCGGGTCTGCCGGGTGTGCGTAATTCGTGAAAAGTTAAAGTTGAACGACTGACCAGTTGCGGATGGTGAAAGACGCCCCTCGTCCATTGTCTGATTCTCGCTAACTTGTTTTTATATAGCTCGAGTCTTTTCAGTTACGCTCAGGTGAAATTCATTAGAGTGTGCTCCAAGCTGTTGTAATGACATAAGATCCACCTAAATCATATTTTAAAGATCACATTGGGTCAGGTAGAAGTCCAGCTCGTTGAGTGATGTTTATAAGTTCAGCGGACAAACATTAAAGGTTTTTATTATACCCTGTACTTATGAAAAGAAGAAGAAGGGTGTTTAAAGCGAGAGAAGCAAAACTTTACAATTTTCAGAGACCATAAGATACTTCTATTCGGAGGCTTACATATTATTTGAAATCTACCACAGCTTTTTATACCCTGATCCCATTTGAAAAATGGGAAGAAGAGTATAATAGTTTTGTTGGAATGTATGTAACAGGCAGACGGAGGCGTGGCAGACCGCTTAAAGTACACATATTCTTGATCAGCATCAATAGCCGAGTCGATATAACCGTCTGTCCGTCCGTCCGTCTGTCCGTCCGTCCGTCTGTCCGTCTGTATGAACGCGCCGATCTTGGAAAGTACAAAAGCTACAGACCTCAAAATTAGCACGAAGATCCGTGTATTGTTTACGCAATACGAGTTCGTTTCAAATTTCGGAAGCAACGCCCCCTTCGCCCGATAATCGATAAAGTGGCCATAACTTTGACATTTGTAGAGCAATCGACACCAAACTCAGTAAATGGGGTCATGATTAGAAACTGCAGAAAGGGATTTCCCAAAGTTTTGATACAGCCATCCATTTTCCCGGAAAATGACGAAATGTGTATTGCAGTCTCAATTTTTATGCTTGAATCATGAAATTTGGTATGTAGGTGTCCATTGATCTTATACAGAAAGTCGCATCAAAAATTTTTGTCCATCCTATTTCGGTCCCCCTAAATTAAATAGGTGCTTATATTTTCTACAATTCTTATCATAGTAGTCCGATTTCCAGAATATATATTTATTATAAGATCATCAGCGATTCCTAAAAATTTCAGAACGATCCGATCGTAAGCACCGAAATTATAAGACTCAGAATTGGCCGAAAACGGTCTAAAATGGCAAAAATAAGAAGAAATATCGAAAAATGGAAGTGGAAATTTGGTACCAACAAGATTTTTCGAAAACACCAATTCATGTTTTAACACGCAGATATCAGAAACTGTATGAAACTTCACCCTCTTGACTTTCGGTCTTATATTAATTCCGTTTTCTAAAAAGTTCTCTTATATTCAAAATTTAAAAATATAGCAAATTTTTTCTATATACAGCTGACTAATCTGAAAAGCACAAGCACCAAAAAAAATCCAATCTACAGGGTATTTACCAGTTGCGCAATCTGAACTCTTGTGATCGCTTATTAAGCTTTATTTTTGTCGGCTTTTTATTGTTCTAAAAAGATAACATGACTTGCAGAAGAGCATGGGGTAAAACCAGTTAAAAATTAGCACAAAGCCTGACAGAGAGACCGAACTCACCGATTTTTGGGCTGAAGTTAATTTTATCGTGACCTTCACATAAATAAATGCATAAATCAAGCGACTCGCGAATCCACATTAGCGTAGGTCAGAAACCGAGCCACAGACCTGGCCAGGTGCGGTTGAGATATATGAAATGATCGTATCTACCATGACAAATCAAAGTCCGAACCGCTGCACATTTCGGGGTAAAACGAAAGAGGAACAAGCAAATTTACCAATCTCTCGCCTCTTCGATGTGTATTAACAGATGTCCGAAACTTTTGAGGACGTCACTGCTGACATTTTGGGCTTTGCTTTGACATTGTTTTTTGTTTTCTTCAGTTTCGTTGTTCGTATTTGTTTTGAACAGTAGTCGTAGTCCCCCTAGCCCTTTCCCACCCCCCAACTCTTGAGCTTTGCTGACCAACGAAGCGAATACACTCTTTCACTTTCTACCCATTGTTTTGCAGCAGATGGACTGTCTGTCTGTCCGTCTGTCTGACTGGGGAGAGTCACATTGAAATTACTTTATACTTTTTACTTCTTTTATTTTCTCTACTTTTTACTTTTTACTTTTTACTTTTTACTTTGCATATTTCTTTTCGGAATTTTCTGTGAGTTGCGCATTCCGTCGGACGTTTCAGTAACGCCTGAAACTTTTACACGACAAAGTGAATATCGAGGGAAGCGTCGAGCTGTAGTTGTTTATTTGTGTTTGTTAACGTGGTTGCTGCAAATTATTAGATTAATAAATATTATATTATAATAGATTTACCCAACTCTTTCAATATTTTGTTGATTTTTGTTTTGTGCTCTTTTAAGTGCTTTTTTTTGAGTGTTGCGCATAAAGTTTTTACCTCAAGTATATATAAACCGTGGAATTACCGACAAACATTAAATTTCGGTAAGTTTTATGCAGAATGACTGAGTTTTATGGGTTAAAAACAACCCACTTCAGAATTACTAAAAAAGTCGTTAATAATATTCGGTGAAAACAAAAGACTTAGGCAACAAACTTGCTAATTCACATGAGCTTAGGGCTTTTTGGGAAAATTTGACGTATATACGCTAAAATGCATTATATAAATCAGCCTCAGACTTAAATCAATAAATCTTCAATAAAATTATTGGCTCAAGTTACCAACATTTTGGTTTAGTTATCCCAAATTGCTCAGCGGGTCGTTTACATGCTAAATTTGCTAAATTTAACCATTTTGGGAACATCCCATCGACTCTTGATTACCCATTGTCTTGCAACCATTCGATGCGTCACCTGCGGTGTGTCTTTTGTGGCATCAAATTTGAATTTATTAATTAATTTATTATTATTATTTATTTTCAACATCTTCCCTTTTTGGGTTTTAATGATTATTTGGCAAATTGGATGTGTCTGCTGACGGAACTAAGCTCACGATATCGCAGACAATGATATTGCTCAATCAACGACATCAATAACTTTTAGGTTAATCAGTGGTTTTAAACGATTCAATTGGAATTTAAGCTTTGAACTTATATTAAGGGTTTTAGAAAGATATTACAAATGGTATTAGCCTTAATAAAGCATGTGATGAAATTTTATTTTCGACACTCCGAAGATTTTAGCTCTTTTCGAAGTTGAGGCAGAAAATAAAACTAAAGAAGAATTCGAACTTCAGCTTTTCAGTGAAGAAAGCAGAAATAAAGGAAAAAATAGTGCCTCAGGGTTTGACCAGATAGCCTTCTTATGACCATAAAATAATGATAATAATATCAAAATTAGCTTGCATAAAAATATGATCTATAAGTGACATTTTTTCTTTTATAATGTGCCGTAAAATTATAAAGAAAAGGACCCAAAATGTCAGGCCATGATCGTTATTATGATGAAATCCACAGAGTCAAGTGGGATAGTATTGGCGAGATAACAACAATTGCAATTTCGATATATGTGGGAATTAAATAATCCATTATTGCAACGATTGTTTAAAGTGAAGATAGATTTGAAATAAAGCACATTAGAGGCATTAAAATGTTGAGGAATATGAGTTATATTGTCTGAACATTAACATCCAACACAATAGCTACATATATAATAAATGATTGCCAATTGGAGTAGATCATTTTGGTTGGGAATCCCTTAAAAGCTGCGGCCTTAAGGCCATGAAATGTGTTGAAATTTGCCCATTTGTTGGCATTAAAAAATTGTTATTAGGTAAAAAGATTCAGTCCGCAAAAGATACCCTAACTGAGCTTTGGTAAAGATATTTGAAATATATTTAATATGATAATTTACTCATCTTAACTTTATTATTGGGGTGCCCGCATATGGATTACTGAAGCAATAAATAGATTTTTTATTGTGCCATGGAAGCGAAGGCAACAGTCTATTAACTGCCCAAATGAGAGTATTATATATTATATATAGTTCAGATATTGTTGGAAGTGCGGGCCTCGGTGGACCAGTGGATAGAGCACTGTACCGCCAAACAAGAGGTGCGAGTTCGAGTCCCGCTCATATCGATAGGCATGACACTCCTAGAAAAACTAGGTTGTGGCGTAGGATTTAAAATCCTTCAGTGGAGGAAGTGGAAATCAAGGAAAATAGTGCTTCAGAGTTTTAACCCAAAGGGTTGCAATGGTCATATAATAATAAGTGTTGGAAGTCAACGGGAAATTCTTATCCTGTGTCGAAAATATTGTAATTTTTATGAAAGATATAAAAACTAATGGCTTTTCAACACCGTTGATATGTGAACTATATTTGGGCCACAACAGTGGTAATTGGCCAATTTTGATAGTATTTTCATAATTTTCATCTCGAATTCGAATGTCGTCAAGGCATAATTGATCAATGCAAGAGTTTTAATGGGGAAGATGAACGCAAATGAAAGTCAAAGCTGAGTTAAAGATAGTCTCGGATTGTGGGCACGCACCGATACACGTAAACATGTTGGCCCAAAGAAACCGGTAACGGTCTCAAGGTCGTACCGAAACCGTGCGTTTGGCTCTTGATGATGGCTCGTCTTGGCTCGATTCCGATTCGGCTTTAATCAAGATAAACCCCGCAGACCCAGCCGCAGCCACAGCAGAAGTCGTCGACACAATTTCAACAATAACAAAGCCTCACATTGACGGCGTTGGGTACACACAGATACATAGATAGATGTGACGATGCACACACATAGATACACACACACATAGATACAATCACATACACAGATACACTCACACACACACACACAGATACACTCATATATAAAAAGCGAAAGTAAATGCCATGAAAGTGGAGCACAAGCTGCCCGCGTTGAAGGCAAACTGGCGAGGGGGCGTTGCAATACTGGTCTGTTGTCATAATTTTTAGGCGGGGGGCGGGGGGCGGGCGGCTCTCCTCATGTGTGTGTGTGTGCGTATCTATGTGTGTGTGTGAATCTATGTGTGTGCATCTGCATAAGTCGGTCAAAAAGTTTATTGACCGTTTTAACAAATTTTGATGCCTTTATTTTCGTAATGAATACTCTTATTTCATTTTTTTTCTTCAGTTTTTTTTGAGTTTTTTTGAGTTTTTTCCTATGGCCCAAAATTGATTATGTAAATCGATGTTTGAGCAACTGCGAACTTATCAAATTGGCAATAAAACAATACCTTTTTGTGGTTTTGTTTTCCCATTTACGCATTCGTCTCTTTTATTTTTATTATTGCGTGTGCTTTATTTATTGGGATTGTTTTCAGTATGGTAAATATAATATCATCGAAATAAAAGCTTAATTATATAGTCTATGGGATCTATCGTTGATCCCAAAAAGTTGGTCCAGAGACTTAAAGAAATCGTTCCTCTGTCTGTTCCTCTATATGTCTGTCTACCCATCTGTGTGTATACAAATTAATTCCTTAAAAGTATGATCTAATAAGTTAATACTCCACACATTTGTCTGAATAGACAGAATTGAACCTAAATATCATATACCATTGCTACCATCCTAGTAAATCTCACTTTTTCCCATCTTCCCATATTGTTTTTAGCTTTTGATCTTAAATTATATATATAATTATTATTATATGGCCATAACAACCCTATCGGGTCAAAGCTTAAAGCACCTTTATTTCGGCTCATTCACTGAAGAGCTTTTTTTACGTGGTTGGATTTCAAATCCTACGCAACAACCTAGTTTTTCTAGGAGGTTCATGCCTATCGAAATGAGCGGTACTCGAACCTCGCTCCTCTTGTTTGGCGCGACAGTGCATTGGTCCACTGGTCAACTGAGTCCCAAACTAAATCGATTGAAGATATATTGTCTGTATGTTTCTCTATTTTCTATATATAATTGTTCTATAGAATTCCTCCTATTTCTCTATCTTTTTGTCTACCCATCTTTAATTCCTTAAGAGTATGATCTAAAATGTTAATACTACACACATTTGTCTGAAAATACTGAATCGAACCAAAACACCATGTATTACATCTCCTTTTTTCCCCTGTTTCCAGTAGTTGTTTAGCTTTTGATCTTAAATTATATATATAAATGTATTAGTCTTTTATCTATTGATCTGGCAAATTTCGACACAATTGACACATAAACTCAGAAAATATCTTAAACATCTTTGTATACTCTCTATTTCTGCCATTGGCTTTACCGAATTTTATTTAAACCGAACAGAAATATGGAACGCTTGATTAAGTGACATTTTTTTTATCCCGTATATTCCCAAACACTTTATATACTCTTTTCGATAAAAAAAAAAAGTATATTGGCTTTGCCCGAAAGTTTATAATGCATTGAACAAAGAGTCATAGACCATCCAAAGTCACAAGAAAAATGATCAGAAATCAAAAGAAATCGATTGGGTCATCTACTTCTATCTGTACGTCTGTCCGTAGGTATGCCAACTAGTTCCTCAGTTTTTAAAGCTATCATCTGTAGTTTGAATTGGTCTGATCCTACCACTATCATACATATATGCCAATATGTCTAATGATGTATAAGCAATTGGATTGAAATTTCTCAAACAAAATTTTTTCTTATTGGTTTACCAAATTCCAAAAAGATCGAACCATTATATTATATTGTATCATATAACCAAAATTTGGTTTTGTCAATTTTTACCATAATTTGAAAGCTAGTGGTTTGAAAGTTGACACTTTTCTTAGATTCTCAACTATCTGTTGCTCCACCAAATTTCATAAGGATCGGAACAACATGTCATATAACTGTCATATTACTAAAAGTCGGATTAGCCAAATTTCAATTGCTTTTCAACCAATTCGATTGAAACTTCACATAAGAAGTTGTGAACTGTTCTAATCTTATGTAAATTGTTTCTATAAAAATATATCCAAAAGTGCTATGAAGTCTTCAGTTCTTTTGATCCATCGATCTGGTGATAAGCCATAGAATTTCAGACTGTCAAAATGATCTATGCCTTATTTGTGTAATTCTTTCAGTAGAGTATAGAATCTTCGTTGCTTGGCTAAAGCACAATTCACCTGCACACTAGTTCTATGACTGGGACTCATCCGCTAAGAAGTGGTTTATTGCTACTTAACATAGCATCATCATCATCATCGTCATGGAGTTTACTTTCGAGTTTGGTTTATAGTTTTCGCTGTTGCGAAACTTGTTTTATGACTCAATGTAATTCAATGATTTTTATGCGAGTGATAAAACCAACTGGGGGTACTTTGGATCACAATGTGTCTCCCCGGCAAGTGGTCAACACTCTTGACTGATAAATTCTTACTCTGGTCAACCTTCGGCCGATAATCGCATATTTACTTCTAATGAATTAGCCAAGCATGGCCAACACGCTGCACTTAGAGCAAACATACGCCCCGTGGCGAATTCTCTATAAAAAACTATATAAATAAATAAAAAATCTCTATAAGCTGTCTTACTAGTTGTAGTATTTATTGGGGCTTAAACAGACCAAACCCAATACACTTGGCGAGATTAAAGCAGCATTGCGAATTCTGCAACGGCCACATCGGGTCAGCGTTAACCTTTCCATTGAATAAGGCACAAAAACACAGCCCAAAACAATCCAAAACAACCCAGTACAACCCAGGTCTACGGCTACCACTCGGCTACCGAGCGGCCACGCCTCTTTCAATTAAATTCGACATGCCGATTGGGAGCAAGTACGATAATACGAGCATTAAAACTTTGCCGAGGTCTCACTATTAACTAAATATATTGAGCTAAATAAATGCATCGAAGGACACGCTTTATCTTATATTATAAATCGAGTAATCAAATATTTAAAGATTGTTTTACTTTTTATTATGCGAGCCATTATATAATACCATATAATAAATTTTATATATCTATATATATACTATATATCCATGGCAATCTGTCTATAAATTGATTTGTGTCCGAGCAACTTTATAGTTGTTGTTACTAAAACGTGAACAAATTCACCAAATGCCAGTCCGAGAGTGCTCCATAAAATCTACATAATCGAACGAATTGTGGCATTAATTGCCCTAGAAATTGAGTTTTCGAGTTCAATATATTTTTATAACCTGAACCCATTTGATAAAATGTCCATAACTTTTGCATTTACAGAGATATCCATGTCAAAATTTGTATAAGGGGTTGTGAATATATTCTCCACTCTTTTGCTCAGAAAGTGAGAAAATATGCCCACAGATCCCAGCAGCAAGTGGCATCTAAACATTATTTCCATTCAATTAAGAACTGTCTGCCAACTTTATCCGAAATACACCGGATAGAATAACAGAACTACGTATTTAAAACAACACTTTCTGATTTTCTAATCCCGCCCAAAATATATATAAATTATGTTTGTATGAATAATCTGACAATTCAATTAGAAGTCTTTGGAGACTTAAAGGACTATTTCCAGGGTTTCAGCATGTCCTATATAGATGTTCCCTAAGTAAATCTGTAGATCGACCATTCATAATCAAATTGATCCACAGACTACCAGAAACCCCCTGGCAAAATGCTTTATTGACTGACAGATTGCATGACAAATCACTCCATTGTTGAGCTTGATATGGAAATTTGACTATAACAAGTTATTTTTATTCGATAGATGTTAACAACAAATAATCAACGAATTGTCAGTGGTTAATGAAAGGAAGTTGGCAAATTATTAATGTAGGCTTTGTTAGGATGATGAGAGGTGAAAGGGATGTTGAAAAGGTGTAATATTTTCTAAGATAGAGAAGAAAATGGGGGTGAAGCCTCAAACGAAGTTGTTGATACGCCAATAGATCACATCGAACCAGGTTCGTATATTGAACTATTATCAACCAGTAGCTTGATTTTGTCTTTAGATAGGGAAATGTTTGCTTGTTTTTACCAAGAAAGCATTCGAAGGAAGGAAGAAATATAAACCTTGCACTCCATCCTCAAGCTTTGTAAGTTGTGAGTCCAAAAATAAGCATCGGACTAATTAATGATGCATAAATTCCTTGTTTATGCGCCAATGTCTTTGAAATTTGGTACATTATTAGATGATTAGATATCTTAAGCCTATGTCTAACTTAAAGACAATATGTTAAGAAACATAGAATATAGGACCAAAAGCGAATTTCACTTATAAAAACAGTGACCAGCCATGTCAAACATGTCTGCAAAGTTATTATACTACCTATTCCGAAACATATAATTTCTTTTCACCCAATTTTCCATATGTAAGCTACTTCAGTGAGTCACAGGATCACAGATATTGACAGCAGCCGGCAATTTCAATACCAAGTCCGACCTGTAATTACAAACCAGTCGGTTTGGGTAATATTTGTTTACGCTGGTAATTAACTATCTATCAAATCTAGATTAAATTTTAATACGGATTTACAAATCAAATTGTTGTTAATTTAAAGCAGTTCTTTTCCGTTCTCGTAAACCAAGAGAATGGCAAAATTGTACGAATTGCACAAGAAACTCGTTACCCACCCACTAAGTAGTAGTAGAAACCCCAGATTTGGCACGTGACTAATATGTGAAAGGAAGTAACTTGGCGGATGAAAAGGCCTTGGGCAATGATTGTATTTCTAAGGCATTGACCGATGGTTGAGCTATTTCATTCTAAAAAGAGATTATTTAGAGACATAAAGTTTCCTTCAAGTACAATATGTTGGCTTACATGACAAGTGGTTCGAGCCACTGTTGTCCTAAAACCTTGATCTCTCATTATTTGAAGTAGTGTTAAAAACTACCTCTTATGTAAATGATTGATTTTTTTTTTACAATCGAAGCTTATTAATGCTGACATAAAGTCAACTTTACCTTGAAAGAAGGTTATTTATAGCTGAAAACCAGTTCAAACTATCTTAAATCATGCAAATATCAAATATTCCGGGCAATCAAGTCGACTTAATTGAAGTATTTTGCATTCGAAGATTATTGGGGTTAGCTGCATTGTCTCATAAAAAATATAAAGTGCTTATGGCATTATACTTAAAAAAGTAAATAGGCTTATCTGAACACTCCAACTTGTTGAACAGACAAATCTGACAAGGCACCTTAAGGAACAGCAAAATACATCAAGGTGTTTTTTTCCCCAGAACACATCATTTAGAAAAACAAATTTGTCGTGCTTATGGGACAATCATTTTGAAATTTTGTAATTCGAATAGTTATAAGAAATTTAATGGCAATAACTTGAGAAACATAGACAATATGGTCAAATCTGACCTTTATTTGTATTGCAGCTATATAATATAGTGGCGCACTACAAAAGTGCAGCGGTTTTCAAAAAGAAAGCTAGCTCAAAAAACTGACGGATTACTTTGGACAGATAGAAGAACATGCAGTCAAACATGACTATACAACTTCCTCCTGACTATTGTGGAACTTAATTTTGTTGTTCTACACTTCAGAATATATATTTTGAACATGTTTACATGAATATTTTAGGTACTTTCAGTTTGCCATAAGCAAATTTGAGTTCTTTAGGTGCTTGGTATTCGGTTTGATATGTCTGAGGCTTGAGTAAGTGTACATAGTGTTTGATAGTCGTATACACTTGACTAGATCATTATTACTTGATTTGATGTTGCATGTGTTGCTAAAACCTATGACAGTTACTGTAAAAGTCACCTTAGGTCTTGGCCGGTCATGCTGCTAAAGACGTTAGCGAGGGTGGCTAAGGAAGTACGTGGCTTAGCTTAAGTGAGGTTTTTCATTTGACTTTATTATTATTATATGGCTATAACAAGCCTGAACCATCTTCTTCCAAGCGTCTCTGTTTTGGGAGCTTCTCCACCATTTGGTAACACCAAACGTAGGCAGGGTTTCCATCACTTGGTCTTGCCAACGCATCCGGGGCCATCCTCTTTCATTCGACTTACACTTTGTATCTATTAGATACTATATAAGACAAGCATGGTCCACGGTTTATATATGTGCGAAATTTCAATACAATAGTTTGAAAAACAAGCAATAAGAGGACATTTATGTATATAATCTTATGGTCCAATCTTTTTGAAATTTGTTGGAACGTTAGATAATAAAGTCTCTTAAGTGTGCATCAAGTTTGAATGCAGTAACTTCAAAAACATGGAAAATATGAACAATATAGGGGTACTACACGACCGGTTCCGGCAAATGAAGCGCATCCTTACGAATGCCATGTTTCATAACATTAGCTCGTACCTCCCTCGTATATTTTGCAGTTGCTAGGGGCCATTTGTTAGATAATGGACCTGTTTTTGGATAGTCATCATCCATGTGCGCTGCGGGCACTTGGCAACGTCCACATGCAGTGGCACCACCGAGTACAAGAGTACTTTGAACTCGTAGACTGCTATGCATTAAAGAACTTAAGAGCGTGTGGCATTAATATGGAAACAGCTAAAAAAAAAAGACTGTATAATGACAATCATTTTGAACGGCAGTAGCTGCCATACATGCAGCACTATGCAGACGCGCGGATACCCTGTAATTGTGGTTTGTCATAGAGGCAAAAGCAAAGTTAAGCGGGCTGGTTGTCTTATGATGGCCATCTTGCACATTGGGCCATGCAGTGGGTAGCTGATGAAAAAGCCACATTGGGAAATGCTAAATTATAGTTGTAACAACTGACAGTGAAGCGATTGGCGAACAGCGAACAGCGAACAGCGGCGAACAGGTTAAAGCCAGATACTACAAATTTGAGGCGCCATTATTGAGGCCCCCGAGCTGCCGCCTCCCGATGCCTGATGGTGTTTTGGGTGCCTAGAAACATGCACTCGTCGCATTCATTTGGTTTCTTGTATGCGATTTGCGGGCCATTCGACCACTCGACCACTCGACCAGTCGACCAGTCGACCACTCGACCACTCGGTCAATTGACATTTTCGCAATGAACTTATGCCGCATAGCACATAATGAACTATCATATTAAAGCCGTCCAAATGGAGTTGGCAAAGTGCGCAAGGACGCGACTTAATCAGTTCCAGCGTCGCGCCGCGGGCGCTTATCGCTGCCACAATTCTGCTTTATTGGCTGGACTTGGGCGGCCGGGCCGAGCTGGGGGGGAGCTGTGGCGAGGTAAGCGTGAAATAGACGTCGCGCCATGGCGGCAGTAAAAATTTTGAACGGCACTGGGGGTCTTGGCCATGTCATATGCGGCCGGGCTGGCTAGTAGATTAGTTCAAATAGCTATATAAAAACACATTAAGAGTCGGAGTCTCTCTGTTTAGCCCCGTGCCAGGGCCCATTTGCATGTCAGCCGCAAGCCGTCAAGTTAACGAGTCACTCGGGGTCCCCAGACACCCAGTTCGGAGCGCCAAAAGCGCCAAAAGCGCCAAAAGCGCCAAAAGCCCCATAAACAACAGCTACAACAGATTGGCCAATGCATCCAGCTAACTGGCGTTGCAGGTTATTATATGGGCTCCACATAATTGAGGCGCCCGAGTGACAGCAATTGAATTTTCATAGCCAATTTAAAAGCGTTACACCAAAACATATTAACAAAACCTTTGGAACCAAAAACTGTTCGTGAACTCGCATGCATAGCACACGTAACATCCGAGAGACACTTGCCAATCCATGAGCATTACGAATGCATGTTTAACACCCAAAAAAAAAAAAAAAATCCATAGAATTTTCCACTTACAAACCATGATGTACGGTCACCTTCAAATAAGCCGAAATCTGACAAGCTTATGGCAACTGTCATATAGCTCTAACACCTCAAGGACCTGCTCTATA
Source organism: Phorticella flavipennis (assembly GCA_037040045.1). Classification (NCBI taxonomy): domain Eukaryota; kingdom Metazoa; phylum Arthropoda; class Insecta; order Diptera; family Drosophilidae; genus Phorticella; species Phorticella flavipennis. The sequence continues at coordinate 5,322 of JBANCY010000352.1, read as the reverse complement.
ATGAAGCACGACGTGAACGAACAATTACCCAGCATGCAAAGTTAGGAGCGATTCGAATTATGCGTCTGAAAAGGGCCCAGTTTAAGAGCGTTTTCTGAGTAAACACATAAATAAGAGCGTTTTCGGAACCCAATCAGAACTTTAAAAACATAGGCTCATAAAAAGTTCCTTTTTCGGAGCGTTTTCGGAGCTACGGGAAGTAAATAGAAAGCAAGGAGCATAAAAGGATGTTGTTTCTGAGCGTTTTTGGAGGTGCAAAGCACATATTTCGGAGTCATAAAAGAGTCATATCGGACTCCTTAATTACCCTCTTTATGAACTACCGTTTTCAAGGGAAAAAACGCTCTTTTCTTCTTTATGAGCGTAAATCCTCCTAAAAAAAGCATCAGTAAACCCTCCGAAGCCGCTCATATTGCTGGGTAGTGTTGTACCATCGATAATACCCTTAATTAAGCCCTCTCACTGTGCTGCGAAAGGAGTAAACCTTCAATGGAACAGGCCATGTTTGTCATCCTTTCATTTCTGCCTTATTTCAAGAATTCAATTCAATTAAGCTTCGTTGACCTTTAAAATGTCACCGCATCAAAGGAAAAAAACTGAAAGTTTAATTAAAAGACATCCAACCACGTCGTATCAAGCTCATTTGTAGGACACGACACTTGTTGTGGCACTGCCTCCTCTTCATCTTCTTCTCCATCTTCAAGATCAACATCGAGTTGACCTGAAGCTGGAGTCTGCTCCGCCAACTGGTTCAGCATCACGACCTACAGCAAGTGTTGACAGCCGACTGAGGGCTCTTCTCAGCACTCCGCACAAATTATGAATTACAAGCTTATGTCTCCGACTTAATGTGAATTGACAGAGTTATTCAAGTGTGTTCTACAAATCTTAAGATATAAGAGGTTTTTTTAAAACCCTATTTTATGTATCTATCCTTGTTGTTTTCTACAGAATTGGCAAGAAATTGTATTTGCCTCGGCTCTACAGACTATTACTATTATATGGCCTTAACAACCCTATCGGGTCAAAGCCTGAGGCATTATTTTCGTTTATTCCTGGCTTCCTTCACTGAAGAACTTTTTTTACGTGGGTGGATTTCAAATCCTACGCCACAACCTAGTTTTTCTAGGAGGGTCATGCCTATCGACATGAGCGGGACTCGAGCTCGCACCTGTTGTTTGGGGGAACAGTGTGCTATCCACTGGTCCAACGAGGCCCCCTTACTCTCTCTAGAGATCATATATTATAATAAGTTAGACCTATGTCTAGTACATTCTTAAGTCATACCTTATATCTTCACTGTATATCATTCGATCTTTATGAAATTTTCAGCATTATTTCATTGCAAAAATATTCTATTTACAAACTTAAGCTCAAATTAAGATATCGACAATGACTAAATTTCATAAAGTACTTTACGTCAATCTAATTAGAGTTTCAACAGATTCCACGCAGTTGTAGTTTTAGAAAAAAACCTTTTCTACCTAGTTTTTGTCTTATCAGGTTTATAGGATTAAAAATTAAAAATAAGCTAGAACTGATTTGGTATCGTTTTGCAGAGAACTTATTACTTCACTCACTTACTATTTACAATCTTCTTGAATCTTTGATCCATTGCACTGTTCAACGCCAAATAAAGTTCGTATAATTCTCCATCCAATATCTAAAGGAAATCTTCAAAATTTCAGGTGCTTTACTAAGAGTTAAATACACAGTGTTTTCACCACTTCTCCTGTATTGATTTTCATGGATTATATTCTAAGCGTTATCAAGGGGTTTTTTAGATTAAATTTCCAAACGATCTGCGTTGGAGTCTTCTGATCACTCTTTTCCCTGCAAGTTAAATCGCCAATGGGCTTAAGTTGCTCAAAAAAAATTTATTATAGGTCTACGCCGAGGCTCTCACTTGGGTATCAATTGTGTCCATCCTGAAACCTGTGCAGGGTTCAATTTTTCAATCTATGGATTCATTTTCTGCTTATCCGATACACAATACCCCAGATCTCGAATTTCTTATAAATAGCTTCGCTTCCCTTACGAAAATCCTTCAAAATTAACAGATAAACTGGATGTGATCAAAAGCAGTCAAAATAAAATATATTTTTCAATATTTTCTTAACTCAAAAATCTAATATCAGAGCCTCCCCATGAGAGCCGGCAATGTCATGGCAAAGGACATGCCTTTTTTGGTCATTGGTTTCTTTTTTTCCAGTTTTTTTTTTCAAAAACTTGTGGCAAGCATATTTTTTGCACCATTCCGAATTTACTGACCTACGTACGATGTTACTGCAACAAAATAGTTGCCACACGACCAGATTTTCTGAAGAAACAGGCTACCGATTGGTCTGAAGTGCTTTCGACACACGCGCAACTTTGTTGAATTTGGTTTGGTTTTGGAACACCCAAACAGGCTATGGACTCGGAAAACATGTTTTGAGCCACCTCGTCGGCATTTTTCATTCATTTTCTTGTACCAATCAAGTCGAGCCTTTTTTGGGGAAAAATCCAATTACATTGTCCCAAGAGAGGCAGATCCTCTTGACCTTCAAATATGTATATATGATAAATTTATGGTATGCTATGGTATGCAAAGGTATGCAAATAATACTCCATTATACATAAAAATATCTGTATTAAAAAGTAATTTGATATAACTGAACACTTTTAACTCCTATATGATATATTTTTTGTTTTGAAACAAAGTTATGGATTGGCTTTCTGCATTTGTTTAAGCACTTCGATTATAGAAAAGGATATAAAAGTTACAATATTGCTACAATTCTGAAATTTTGATTATTTTCGACCTTTTTGATATAACTTTCGTTATTGTCCACCAGTGGGCTAGTGGATAGCGCACTGTCCCGTGAAACACGAGGTGTGGGTTCGAGTCCCACTCATGTTCTTAGCATGACCTTCCTAGAAAAACTAGGTTGTGGCGTAGGATTTGAAATCCGCCAGCGTAAAAATTGAAATTCAGTGAAGGAAGCTACAAATGAAGGAAAAAAATGCTTCAGGCTGTGATCCGCTAGGGTTGTTATAGCCACTTTTCTTTTCCACCAAAAATGCTTCATTCATTATTAATATTCATCTTTTATCCTCAACATTGACGGATAAAAACAACTTTTTTGAACCCTCCGAAACGAAAAGGACGAAAAAGATCGCTAGAAATGGTGGAATTGATTTTTGAATGGCTTATTTTGATTCGACGATATAGAAATTTTATTGAAGAAATTCTTTCATTATGTTTCCTCGAGATACTTATATTTTATAATCTTAGGATGTACTCAAATTTGTTTAATATGTATCTTAACTCTGAATATCATCTTTCATTAAGCCATTAAGAGTATTTTCGGGCCAGTAAATAATATTTAAGTTTAGAAAATCATGGGACTTTTAGAAGTAGGATTTTTTATTTTCAAATCATGACAAAAATTGGAACGAAATATCAGTCAGGTTACGTTCGGTGAGACGGTTGACCGGTGCGGGACCTGATAAAGTGGAGCTCACAGGCGTTCTGCAGTTATCGGATTCGACAAGTCCAAGTTTTCTGGCATTCAATGTCCTGCGATGATCGAAAAATGTCCTATAATTGTTCACTTTAGCCTTGATAATTCTTGCTGAAAATCTTAATGAAAATAATAAAAATTTATATTATAACATAAAAAAAATGAGTTAGATAAAAGTGTGTAATATGGTATGTTAGAGATGGTTTTATAAGGTAAGGTTTCTACTGAATTGAAGTTTATTCATAAAAGATCCAAGTTACACTTCTAATAGCCAGGGCTTTTGTAGGTCAATGTTTTGTAAATTATATATAACCTTATTAAAGAGAATTCACTGCAAATGGCCATGTTCATCGTCGTACTTGTCCGTCTGTCTGTCAGTCCGTCTGTCCGTCTGTCTGTCAGTGGTTGCAGCAGATGTTGTCTATAGAGTCTTACAATTGCAGTGTCCTCAGTTTTTTCAGTAAATTATTTCTTTGAAACTGACAGAAATCTGTGGGCTAATTGCCCCGCCAATTGGCCTATAGAAACTGCCAGTAGAAACTGCCCAATTAACCGCCTAATTGCAGTCTCATATGCATGCGAGATGCTCAGTCCGGGGATCACAATTTGCGACTATCGTATCGTATGGGGGTATACGATGGAGTCTGGCGTGCCATGTCTGACGGGCATTATGTGCAATTTGGTTATTAAATGCGATTTAATTTCAATATACATATATATACTTGTCCGATATTATACAATACAAACTCGTTAAAACGTTGACTTAGAATTTTGATAGTTTAGTCTGTCTCACCTATTGCTGAAGGTAATCGAGAGACTTGTTTAAGGCTTTTGCTTTTATATTGCATTCAGTTGAACTCTGCAATCTCTGGCTCTGTTGGGCAAGACACTGTCCGACTAGTAGATATCCTAAGACTAGGTCAAAGACTTATCGCTGACCTTAGTGTTATACAAGTCAATTAATTTTTGATTTCATTGATGGCACACTGAGCATGACTCAATTTTCACCCAATTTAAATTTTCATTCTTCCTTTTTCCAAAAATTTGAGGCACCCTCCGTAAGTGTATTAAAATAAATAATATTTGAGATTAATGTTTAATTAGATTTTATTACGCGAACTGGTTTGATACTGGTTTAGACAAGAGTAAAAAGTTTTACGATGACTATTATGGTTAATGTTTTTTTTTTTTCTCTCCTAAAGCGAGCTAAAAAACCAAAATTTATTTTATAAATGAATTACAAAATTTTAGGCCTAAGTTTAATGGCATTTATATGTCAAATAAACAGAGTCTCGAAGCCATTACTTTCTTGATGTAACTGCAGTCGGACTTTATAACCTCGGCTAGAATTACGATAATTGGGCACACGCATTATATGACATCTATAAAAAATATCACATCATATAACATCAGATATTATATAACAATCTAAGTTTCATATATTTTTCAATATATTTTAATATGGAATAAATTTTAATTTATCCCCAATTTGTTCATCTATTTAATTGTCTGCTTGAACTACTGAACCTTTGAGAACATAAAAGACAAGGCATGGATTAGCAAATTCAATAATATTTTCAAGATTTTTTATATATGACCCTGTGCCATTTGTTACGAAATAATGAAGCGATAGATATTAAAGAATCCTAACTTTCTATCTAATAGATAAGAAATATTAGAAATATTGGTAAGCCTGTCCTTTAATTATATGGCAGCTATATTATATAGTGTAGCCAAACAGGTGCGAGTTCGAGTCCCGCTCATGTCGATAGGCATGACCCTCCTAGAAAAACTAGGTTGTGGCGTAGGATTTGAA
>JBANCY010000351.1:0-38820 GCA_037040045.1 Phorticella flavipennis | reverse complement strand
GGTCATGCCTATCGACATGAGCGGGACTCGAACTCGCACCTCTTGTTTGGCGGGACAGTGCGCTATCCACTGATCCAACGAGGCCTATGCGGGCGTTACGTTGGCGAAATTCGGAAAAAAGCCATCTACCGGAAAGAAAATGCTGAAAAGCTTGTAGAATATGTTTTCGTTTTGAATTCTGTTTTCTTAATCTAGTTAAAAATTTCAGACTAGGCTGCATCTAATACCTGTCTTTGGAGTACATCGCATAGTTTTGGTATACTTCAAAATTGTTATTTACCCATGACTCATCTTAAAAGTTGGGCCAAAGTTGTCTAGACCGTTCGAAACAGTCGTACATATAATATTATAAAAATATTGTATTATATATAAGATAATAATGTTCCATCACTGCTAATAAAAGATCAAATCTTTTAACTTGAAACAATGGCTTAAAAACTACTTTTTGTTATAAGTCAAACATATGATATAATTGTCCAATTCTTATTTAGTAGAGCAATAGATAATATAGAATATTAGGCGTGTGTAAATTTTGTATTCAAAAGCTTGACAAACATGAGTAATGGGGCACAACCGACTTTTAATTATATAGCAGATATAAGATATAATGATTGGATCTGGTGACGAATAACAAAAGAAGTCTGTGAGCCCAGTTTTATATCGATAGCTCAATAACTGAGAGACAGGCGGACAGATGAGCGGACAAATGACCAAATCGATATCTTTTGTTGTGGTATCTTAGGGGCTCTACGACGCCGCATTATGCATTAAAAACTTCTGGACAATGTGAATACACTTTTTTTGGAAAACACTACACCACATCCACATCCCATCCTTTAAGTCAGTTCAATCATACTCATTAGGTGCTAATCCAGTGAAATCGCATAATCTTTAATATATTTAAGCCTTTTCTGAGCGATAAAATAGGGGGAAAACAAGCCATCGTTCTGTCATGAATGTGATCATTCCGGATTCCGCAAGTTTGAAGTTTAGGATTAAAAATTCGACTTTGCAGTTTAGCAATAAAAGTTCAAAAAATGACTGTAGAGTATCGATAATGCAGACTTTACTCTTTAAAAAAAATCCACTTCTACTATTGGAATACCTTATATGGCAAGCCTTGGCCCAACATGAATAAAATCTTGCAAAAGCGGCTGAACTATCCAAAATTTGCTTCTTTGGAATTCCAATCATGATCCATGCCTCATGTCTTGTCCAAGCTTGGAACTAAATTTTTCTTTTTCTATTCTTCGGATGACTTAGAAAATTATTATATTCACAAATAGAGTATTTTTTTTAGAAAATTTCCCCTTGATAATGTTACCTAAAGTTCTTCAAATTCAATTTATAACCCTGACATACGATCCCAACGACTCCACTTGACGGAGTCGTAACAAGTGGCGCTGGTCACTACATTATATGGCAAATATTTACAGGACCTTTTTAAGTAATGTATAAATAAAACATAAACTCCCAAAGTTTTCCAAACAAAAACAAAACACTTAAAAATTTATTGCTTTTCCTCTTATGCCCCGCAGAGAGAAAATATGTCGAGAAATTTTCTTATAAAATATAAATTTTTAAGTGTGGCCAAAGACCAAAAGAAGCAGAAGAAGCAGAGGCCAGCTGGTAGCGGCATTTTCAGTTAATTTCTAATGAAATCAGCAGTCACACCCGGGATATAAAGATATATACAAGTGGGTGATAAGTGGAGAACGTCAGAGTCCGTCTACGTCTAGAGGTCAAGCCGACAAGCTGTCCCCGATGACGCGGCGTATGCCGTAATGCAAGTCCCTCAAATTTGCGGCATTTCGCTGCACATCGTCTCTATGAGCAGGGATCCATGGATGGATATCATTCCATTCGATTGCTGCCCGCATATCAACTCGACACAAACTTTGCCAGTTATGTACCATCATTGTGGCCACATTGCGTGGCGCCGCAATGCCTGACCCGTCCGCCACAGGGCCAACAGCTGCAAAAATGTGGCTACATTCCATCGAGCGACCATCTCGGCGGACTCGGTGGAGCGGGCCGAGTTACGGATGGTGCTGTCCGTATAGCTGCAGGCTGGTGCCCTTGTTATTTCCGCCAGCCACTTACATGGATATTACAGTTACAGTGGCTTGCATTACAAAGCCCTCCGCCGCCAACCGCCGCCGTCCGCCACCTCCCAAAGTCTGTCTAGCCCAGAGAAATGCGAGCGTGTGTCCCTTGTGGCAAGGACCACAGACGAGTCCATTCATTTTCTTGGCCATTTAAAGCGCTACGAAGAGAGCATGACGTTGCAGTAAAATTCACGTGAAATATCAGCAGCAATATGGCAAAAACTGAAGGAAACAATCTATGCGGAATCGTATGCGTATCGGGAATAAGGTCTTCACATATAGTACAGTATTTGTGAATACTTTTCTTTACGAAAAGAAACACAATTTTGGTTGGATTTTAAAAAAATAAGTTTTCTTCGGTATGGAAATAAAAAAATATACCTTTATTGTATAAAAACGAATTGATAGATAAGTAATATATTGTAGAACATTTGCCTCTAAAAGATCGAATCGTTAAGCTTATCAATTTAAACTGAAATATAGAATTTTCGAAAGTTTTGATACTTCCTTTCAATTTTTCCGGAAAGTTTCGAAATGTGTATAACAGTCACAATTATTATACAAGAGTCATGTAATTTTGCTATGTAATTGCGCCTAGGGACATAGGGCATACATTTTATCCATATATTATTCAATTGTTAATGAAAAAACTTGAATTTAGTATTATATATTTATGATTATGTTAGGGTCCTCGGTGGACCCGTGGACATCGCACTGTCCCGCCAAACAAGAGGTGCGAGTTCGAGTCCCGCTCATGTCGATAGACATGACCCTCCTAGAAAAACTAGGTTGTGGCGTAGTACTTGAAATCCACCCACGTAAAATAAAGATCTTTTGTGAAGGAACCTATTCTAAGAGCTTCTTGTTTCTTCATGAACAATTTGGAGTTATCTTTTGGGGATGTGCGGCATTATAAATATGTAAAAATTAATATATCATTTTATCATTTTTATTTTAAAGACTCCAAGTTAAATATATTGGCAGGTTATATTGAGAATTTTTAGATAGAATTTTTATTTACTTAAACCAAATGACAAAGAATTCCAGAATATTTCTTGATTTTAATATTTTCTCAATGAATTTTTCCAATTTAAAATTTTAAGTTGCCTCGTATCAATTTATCATTATTATTATCATTATATGGCCATCCCTTTATTTCTGCTCCTTCACTGAATAACTTTTTTAACGTGGGTGGATTTCAAATCCTACGCCACAACCTAGTTTTTCTAGGAGGGAATCAATTTATCCTAGAAAAAAACCTTCTAAGTTTCTGCTGCTCTCTAAAAACAAACAAAAGGAGGACAAACATTTGGATTTATCACAAAAAACTATTTCCAATACTTTCCATGACATGACTCAAAATGTTATAGTCCGATTTTTTCTACGAAATACGAAATATATGCTTCGAGCTTAAATTTTCCAATTTCATTGGTTTCATGTTATTTAGGAATGCAGAATTTCCTTGAAAAAACCTCAATTAAGTCTATCATTAGGCATTGATTGAAAGCCCTATTGTTTTCTTAGAAATATATAAGAAGTTTCAGTGCAATTTCCACGTAGAAGAAGCTGACTAAAACACAATCTCCTTGAAACTGTAAAACTCTGTAGTCAAAATAGAATGCCTTCAATTTGTTCCTGGAACAGCCCCATAAATTTTCGCACAGCTCGCAAAGTTAATTTCGGATTTTTGTATTTCAGCTGCATCTTTGCCTTGCCACAGGCTCAACCTGATTTCGTGTTAATTTCTGAAATTAAAATCCCAGGCACATGCGAAACCCGCTAGGCCACATTTCAATGTTTCATTGTTCTAGGCTGAAAAATGGGAGAAAAATGGACGAAAATTGTCAGAAAGTGGAGAAAACAACAGTAGAAATTACAGCTGCAGTGACCTCTTCATAAAACTATTATACCCTTTGTGTGCATTTCATAGCTCTAAGGGTATAAAAAGGGTTATCAAAATGCAAGCCAGATATAAGCAGAATGTGTGGACATGTCCAGAAATGTCCTAGATGCGATTGAGGCCAGACCAGAGCGGAGCGAAGCGAAGCGCCAGGGAGTGAGATTGACAAGCCACTCAAAAATGAATGCTAAAGCTCTGGGATTGGGCTTGGGAATGACAATGAGGATGGCCAAAAGGCCACAGAGTTGATGCCAGATTGTCACTGCTCTGGGTGCTGAACCGAAATAGAATTTTCAATTGTCCAACTGAAAAATGCCAGAAAATTTGCCAGAGGAGCATTTAAAACATTTAATAAGTTCATTATTATGCCATGAAGGGTTCAAAACTGAGCTAAGGGAAAACCTATGTCCTTAAATAGTATCAAGAACAAGACTATTTTGAGGCGTTGGAGAGACAAATTGTTTGATATATTACTTGATATATTTCGAAGGGGTTCAACAATTTTCCGGTGAAAATCGTATGTTCTCATTGAGCTAAAGTTTGTAATGCATGAATGAAGGCGCCCAGATCTTTTGAATTGTCTGGAAGACAATACTCATAGGAACATGTTCTTCTGTCTGTCTGTTCGTCTATCTTTCGGATCACTAAGTCAACCAGATTTCATAGAACTTTCAGTCGGCTTTGTACATATTTCAAACAATTGCTATTAAGTCTTATTATTTTATGACCATAACCGCGCTATCGGGTCACAGTCTCAAACATTATTTCCGCTTTCTTCACTGAAAATCTTTTTTACGTGGATTTCATATGCACCATGAGAACCTAGTTTCTCCTAGGAGGATCATGGCTTCAACATGAGTCGGGCTCGAACCCACAACCTTTTGTTTGGCGATACGCTATCTAACGAGGGCCAATCTTAAATCGTTCCCAGACGTTTCTTTATTATCTAACGAATCATCAAATTTCAAAGCGATAAGATCACTACATTTGTCAGGAAAAGCAGCGATTAGCTAAGCAGTCGATTCAATTCTTATATACCATACAATATCTACAGAATGTATACGAAAGAAGTATGAATCGTTAGGTTTGATGAATATAATCTTTTTCTAGTTATTCTTAAGATTCGTTTTCATCACATGGTAATAATTGCAGAGTAGTTAAATCAATTCTGGAAAGAACAGGACTCATAGAATGTTCCACGCATGCAAAAACTAAATGTAAATTTGAAATCAAATTTTTTCTCCGATTTCGAGAATTCGCAAAAATATTTTTCTCGGATTTTGAGAATTTGCAAAAATATTTTTCTTATTCAATTGGCAACAATTCCGCTTAAAAATATTTATTGATGTTTGAGTTTTGGTTGATTTCGTATATCACAAAAACTTCAATTGGCTATTTTTTTGATATCCGAAATTATTTAAAACCAAGTTTTATTAAATATTTTAAAATATTACAAATGTTGCAGAAAGCCTTCAGTGAGCAGTGAGCTCTATCGGAAACAAAAATTACCGAATGGTCTAAAATGTTCAAAGAGGGCCAATGAACCATTTAAGACGAGGCCAGCACTGGCGCAACGTCAACGAAATCAAAGAACTGGTGCTTACCATTCATCGATCGACAGTTTTCGACTTTGTTAAAATCAATGTAAACCATTTTGAGGGACAAGTGAAAGTCACAGCCTGAAGCAGCATTTGTCTTTTGTTTCTGCTTCCTTCACTGAACATTTTTTTTAGCCGATTGGATTTCAAATACTACACCGCATCCCACTATTTCTAGGAGGGTCATGCCTTTCGACATGAGTAGGACTCGAACCCTATGCACTGGGCCACCCATACCACCTAATACTACACATACTACACATGGTATAATAAAGTATATTTTGGGTGTATTAATGATACAATCTTCCAGCTACAACTCGAGCGCTTTAAGAATTTCTAATTTTGCCAACTTCATATTGCAGTCGATAAGAGGAAGTGCCAGCTGGTGCCGGGAGTGATAAGACACTGTTGTCCCTGGCTCAGCTGCTGTGCATTTACTGATGTTGGTGTTGTTGCTGTTGCACTTGCCACGCACGACTTGCCACGCACGACTTGCCACAAATTCAGCTGCTCAGCAGCAGCAGCAGCCACTTACGCGGGTGAAAAAATGAAGATGAAGGCAACTTACGGCGCACGTAACTGCCACAACTTTGATTTTCATGCCACCATTTTGTCTAGCTGCCCCCCGCCCCTGCAGCAACCCGACGAACGCCTCTAAAAGGTCATGAATTTGTTGGCCAAAAGTTTTAGGCGTCCGCCATTGTGGCCCAAAAAACTTTCGTCAATTGCTCGGGAAAGTGACTTTTGGCAGGGACTGTGGGAGTGTGTGTGGGGGGTGTGGGGTGTGCGAACACAATGTTGCCACAAATAGTTTGCCTAACATAAAGTGCTTAACTCGAATCATCATCTTGGACACTGGACTGAAGGACCCTCGGACACCCCTGAACTCAGTGATGAAAGTCATAAAAAAAGAATGTTCGAATTGAACCTGTAGATCTTCGAAACTATTTGAGGTTGGAGATTTGAGGAATGTTTACCGCATTTAGCAAAAGTTTTGAATGGGTTTTAGGTAGGTTGTCCTGCTTATACTGCTGCCGGAAGGCCATAAGCTGATGCCAAATTTTCAGAGCAAAACAATGAGCACTCGAAAATGTGCCTCAGAAGATGCCACAAAAGTAGCAAAAACAGCAAAAGTTAAGATGCTTAACGCAACATTTAGCAAAAGTGCCTGGCAATTTTCGTGCAGTTTTATTAGATTATCACCCACAGTGCTTCTATGTCAGCCATTTTAAGTGCTAAACGCGTGTGTCTGTGTGTCGGAACCAATTAGGAAATTACTTGTGTAAAGTGCCTCATGTAAACCCGCATAATACAAACATGGATAAAATCTTTTTGAAAATGCAAGCTCACATAACCTCAATTTCTCAAGTTGAGAATGACTTTAGGCGGCAACACGATCATTATCCATGTTGGTCCCTCATTAAGCTGCCCAGCAAACTGACCCATCATAACCCACCCTGAAACATCATTGAATCAACTGACTTTTTAAATCAAATGAAATATAAAGGAGCACACATGTTGATACCCTGTACTGTACTACAAGCCCCATCTTACCCCTTGCCTGTTGCTCTTTTAAGCCCATTTAATCTGGCTTCAGAGGACTTTTGATTCTGTGCCCAAAGCTAATGAAAAATACATTTCTCTTGTATTAAAGAATGTTTGGCAAGTTTTAAAGCTCTTTTGGCGGCTTTCCATAACATTTTAATCAAATATGTGTCAACGTGGATTTATGAAACTAATTGACTTTAACATCTGCCCCCCTAGTACCCCCCAGTAACCCCCTCGTACCACCCTAGTGCCCCCCTCGTACACCCTTTAGCCAGTCGTCAGCCAAGCCAAGCCTCTAGAGTCCCGCCCGCCAAGTTGCCGAGCAACCAACGGGCAACACGGCCTTCTCCGTGTAAGTAGCTCGGTGTCAGGAACAGCCTCGATTCGATTCGATTCGGTTTGGTTCAGTTTCAGTTTCAGTTGGGCTTCAAGTGGAATTAATTATAAAACTTAATCTGCTTTGGCAGCCCAGCTGGGTTGTCGGGTTGTCGTCTCTCGCTGGTTTCGGTGGTGTTTGGACACGTTGTTGGTTGTTGGTTTTGGTTTTCCGATGGTTTCGTGGTTTTTCTCCGCCTGTCGAAGGTTGTGTTTCAATCGACTTTCCAACAGGACGCCCACGAGGTGCCAGCCAGAAGATTCATTAAGCCCATTAAATTTGTTGCATATTCATTTAAAATCCTGTGGAAATTCATATGAGTAGTCTCTCAGCTGCCTGGGGGATATCCGAAGCTGTTTCGTCAGAATATGAGAACAGGTCTTTATATAAGAAATAAACGATCCACAAGTATAATAGAGATAGTGTACATGGAATTAGTTTAAATTAAGGGGCCTCAGTTGACCAGTGGATCACGCACTGGTTCGCCAAACAAGAGGTGCGAGCTCGAGTCCCGCTCATGTCAATGGGCATGATGCTCCTAGAAAATCTATGTTGTGGCGTAGGACTTTAAATCCACCCATGTAAGAAAAGGTCTTCATCGAAGGAAGCAGAAATAAAGGAAAACAATGCTTCAGGCTTTGATCCGATGGGGATGTTATAGCCATATAATAATAATAATACATTGAATTATTGGGCGGGACAGTGCGCTATCCACTGGTCCACTGAGGTTCCTATGACCATAGGCTTATTCATCTCTGAAAGATATTATAAATACCAAAAAGGTCGGGAATCAAACATACATTCTTCGGAAAATGTTTTACACTCATATTGCACATTTGATGGTTATAAATTAAATTTTCTGTTTAGAGGTTAGATAAATATTTTAAAAGGAAAGTACCCGATTCAGCGATGAGATATGAAATGTGACAATGTGATGTGACAAGTACATGGAATATTTTAACCACATTTTAGCACAAAACAGATTTTCATCTATTTCAATTGGACATAAATTGCTCTCGCGTGTGTATAGAATTAATTAGATTTTGGAAAATTCTCCCTCTGGCATCTACAAACAAATCTAACATGTATTATAATTGAAACTGTTGTTTTAAAAAAAAAAAACAAGAATAATATATGAATTTGCGCCAATTTCGGTTTGAAAACCGGTCAGACAGTCTGTCCGATAATCGGCCAAGCAATCGTTCAGACAGTGGGTCAAGAAGTTGATCAGACAATCGAACAGACAATCGGTCGGACAATCGGTCAGATAGTCAGATAGTGAGATAGTCAGACAGTGAGACAGTCAGTCAGATAGTCAGTCAGTCAAACAGTCAGTCTGTCAGTCAGTCAGACAAGCAGTCAATCAAACAGTCAGTCAGTCAGTCAGACAATTAGTCGTTCAGTCAGTCGTTTAGTCAATCGTTCAGCCAGTCGTTCAGTCAGACAATTAGTTAGACAGTCAGTCAGACAGTCAGACAGTCAGTCAGGCAGTCAGACAATTAGTCAGACAGTCAGTCAGACAGTCAGAAGTCAGACAGTCAGAAAGTCAGACAGTCAGTCAGACAGTCAGTCAGTCAGTCGTTCAGTCAGTCGTTCAGTCAGTCAGACAATCAGTCGTTCAGTCAGTCGTTTAGTCAGTCGTTCAGTCCGTCGTTCAGTCAGTCGTTTAGTCAGTCGTTCAGTCAGTCGTTCAGTCAGTCGTTCAGTTAGTCGTTCAGTCAGGTTAGTCTTCCTTTGGCTCCATCTGCCAGTCTGCCTGAAATCCACTCTCTTCTTCATGCAATCAATCAGACAATTAAACAGTCTTTCGGTCTGTCTGTAAATCAATCGCTCTGACTGTTTGTCAGGTGTCCGACAGTCTTAGTTACAGAGACGGTCCGTCTCTTAGTCAGTCAGTCAATCATTCTAGCTGTCTGTAAGTGTATCAGTCTGTCTGCGTATCCTCACAATCCTCATAGATTCAAATCACTCTGTCCTTTGCAGTTAATCAGACAGTCAATCACGCAGTCCAAATGATCGCCTAGGTATCTTATAGTCAGTCAATCAATTTGTCCGTTGAACTGCTCTGCGATGCTCCGACGCATCGTATCAAATTCAACTCGAATTATTTTAATAATTTCAAATTGCATAATTATAGATCAATGAGTAGGGCGCAATCAGTTCGTAAATCGAAGCACTTAACCCAACTTAGAGGAGTTTTGCACTCGCTTTAAAATCAATTTATGTTCGTCCGTATTTTGAGTTAATTAATTATAAATAATTAATTAAGAAGAACCGTTGTTGTTCTTGTTGTTGTTGCTGTTTATTGTCAGCATTTCGCAGGCACTTTTGATGTTGCCTGATTTTATTGCGCAGCAGCCATAAAAATGCAATTATATTGAACGCAAAAGTCATAAAAGCCACATGAGCGGCAACGCCCACCGCCCACCGCCCTCCGTCGTGTATACCCTGCCTCCTCCTCCAGTTACCCTGTACGCTCTCCTTCTCCACGGGCTCCATAGGCTCAGCTGCAAGCCTCACTAATTGAAATAATTGAAATAATCAGCACAAGTTGCATGTGGGCGCAGCATTAGGAGTTGCCGCCTCCCCGCAAATTGTTGTTTTGCGGTTCCAACGCAGCACCGCCACCATCTGCCCCCGCGGCACACAATGCCCCAACGTCTCCTAACATCTCTCCAGCCTGGAATAATGCACGCATCCGAGCTGTACTTTGTGTGTGTGTTGTTGTTGCCATACCCTGAGCCCTTTGAAATGGGAATGAAGGGTATATCATGCACATTTTGCACTTAGGAGGCAGGAGTTGATTAAGATACGTCTGTCGAAATTTCTGGTTTGGTTGTCCGTCTATCTAACCTCGCTGTTTGTCAGCCTCTTAGTCCATCTGTCTGTTCTTCAGTCCGCCTGACTGTCCGTCCGTCTATTCTTCTGTCTGTCCGTATGTCTCTCCTTCGGCCAGTCTGTCTTCCTGAATCTATGACAATCTTCCTTTAAGTCGCTCTCTCCGTTTGTTTGTCCATATTTTTATCTGTCTGCCCGTCTGTCTTTCTATCTGTCTGTCTATCTGTCTGTCTATCTGTCTGTCTATCTGTCTGGCTATCTGTCTTTCTATATGTCTGTGTGTCCAACTGTATTTGTGTCCATATGTCTATCCGTCGGACTGTCCGTCCGTCTGTCAGTCCGTCCGTCCGTCCGTCTGTCTCCCTGTCTGTATGTCCGTCTGCCCGTCTGGCTGGCAGCTTGAAGATTTTAATGGGCGCTATAAGAGTGAGTAAATATTTAGGCTAAATGGTTCCACACAAAAAGAGCACCGGAAAAAAGCGATAAATATTGACCTTAAAGAGCTACTTATTAGGAATTTAATGAATTAGCTTTTGAATATAGAATTCATATGCTCAAATTCAATTTTCATAATCCACTGCCCTTCCCTTTGGGGGTATTATTACCTGAAGCACTATTTTCCTTTATTTCGGCTTTACTTCACTGAAGAACTTTTTTTATGTGGGTGGATTTCAAATCCTAGCAGGACTCGAACTCGCACCTCTTGTTTGGCGTGCCAGTGGGATATCCACTGGTTCACCGAGGCCCCCTTTGGGTCTATATATTAACCAAATTTCCACGAAATTTATATATATGATTATTGAATGAAATCGAAGTATTGTAATTATATGACTCTATTGTAACATATAAATGTTAACTAAAGCTTATGAATTTCAAACTTTACCATAAAATTATCTACAAAATTACACCAGGCTCGGATAGTAAGCACCAAAAATTGTTTATATAGTTTAGGTGAATGCTACAATCACATGTGAGGCAGTAAGTATCTGCCTTAGGGTATCTTGTAGTCGTGCACTCTCTCGACTGCAACGCTCTATCTTGTTGTTTATGTTATTGTCGTAGTTGTTTTGATAGTTGTCGTTGTTGTTGCAGTTGTTTCCCTGTTGATACATTGAGGCAATCAGTTGTGAAGCCCTCGAGCCTCGGGCTTGCGGTGCGTATGCGTAATCTGATAGTCCCTGTGGACGAGCTGGCGGACGAGCGAGAACAGATTCTGTTCGGGGAGGCTTAAATGCTCATTAGTTCCGCCAAAATCCCATTGAATGACTTGTTGAACTCGGATAATTCAAAACAAAACAACAGCGAAAACAATTTTTGACTGCATGATGAGCAATTCGGCGAGTTGATTTCAGATTTCCGATTTCGGAGGGGCTTTAGAAAGTGTGTTCTTTTGTTTTCACTAACCTCACTTATTTGTTAGCCACAGTCAATGGCTTTTCACGCCTCTGTGCAGGGCGTGGTCATGACTAGACCCTGCCCAACCAATCGATTGACAAATAAGCCATAAATCAAAACAGCTTAAGAAGCTCGACATTTATCGAATCACTCCAATCGCTCATCTCCCATCGCCCATCGCCATTCATTATATTCGTTTTGTTGCCCATTTTCAATTGATTTGAAATGCGGCCATAAAATATATTCACAACGAATCCACAATTATAATAAAATGGCTTTTAATTCTCCATTTTCTAGTTCAATTCGATTTTGCATTCCCCAAAATGAGTGCTCGGGACTCGAGAAACATAAGCCTTAAGTCACCTGCTGTAAATTTGATTTTTATAGTCTCGCCGAGTCCGGAGCTTCGTTGTAACTGAGCAGGCAATAAATCTATATATACGAGTATATAATACTGTTATCTGACTGATTAATTGTAAACTGAAAATAGCTCACAGAAAGGACATAAAATTTACAGTCGATAAAATTCAATGAAATGGATGATATCTTTATGTAAGTAATTTGTGGAATATGCCAAATGGGCATCACTCAGTAGACCTTAGATCTTTTTTGTCGTAACGAAATTTGTTAGAAATATTTATAATGAGCTGAGTGAAATTTGTTTTAGCAATTTGTCAGTTCTGGATATAGGGTATCTCGCAGTTGTGCACAGTTCAATACTTTGGTATCCTTGAGACCCATTTGTATCGTCGGCATACCTTTGTATGTTAGCGATAATATTGTGACTTCGATAAACTTTTTTTCTTCGAGCTACTTTTGTATATTCGAGATAGTTTTGTATCTTTGAGATACTTTTGAACCCTTGAAAAACTTTTGTATTTTCGAGCTTCTAGTCTCTTCACGTTACTTTTGTATCTTCGAGATATATTCATATCATCGGGTTACTATTTTATATCTTCGCTCAGCTTTCTTTGAGTTACATTCAAAATACTTCCGTATTATCGAGAAACTTTTGAATCTTGGATAACTTTTTAATTATTAGCTATTTTAACTATTAACCTATTATTATTAGCTATTTTAACCTATTTGAGTCACAATTATAACCTCGAAATCCATTTGGTTCCTTGAAATTCTTTTGTATTTTCGGGTTACAATTGTAATATATAGATAATTTATAATTATAATTTAATCTTTGCGATAACTTTTGCAGCTTTGAGGTACTCTTGAATGATTCATACACTTTTGTACCTTCAAGTTATATTACTTTTGACATTAGTCTCGAGATTCTTTTGTATCTGGGCATCAATTTTGTATCTTTGAGATACTATTGTATCTTCTGTAAAATTGTGTATCTTTGATATACATTTGTATATTATGTTAGCTATTTGGTTATATAAATTTGCCACAGACTTTCTTATAGAACTAAATTAACGATTAACGTCTGAACGATTGGATTATTGTCATATAGAAATATAGAAGAAATGTAACGAAATACCCAATGTCAACTAACAGATAAACCATAAAAGTTATAGATACCAAATTTGGCATACAATTAGTAAAATTTAAGATCTTTTAACCACTCTATATTAATAAACAGGAAAATTGCTTTCAGTATATATAAATGGTTGAGAAAAGAACTTACTTAGGGCCTTTTAACCCTAACGAAATTTGCAAATTTTGCCATTTCACATCAATTGTCAATGGGCAAATGGCTGAGTTATATCATAGAACGGCGGAGGCGGAACGTCCAGTGAATGACAGGCCATGAATTTACCCTGGAATGGGAGGACATGCTCAATTATGGGCGAGTGTTGTCATCATTTGTCACTGCGGCGTCTGTCACTTTTTTCGTCCGCCCGTTCAGTGTCGGAACTCTTTATGGTTCCGCTGCTAAATAAAATGTTAATTGACAGCTTAAGACAACTGTCAGCGCACTCAGCTCGGCCATTTTCCAATTTCGACTACATAATAGAACCATATACATACAGCAGATACAGATACAGATACAGATACATACTATATGAATGGCCGACCATTTATAGCCATTTACAAAATGTGCTCGTTTCATTTGTGACTCTCGTCGCGTCGTCGAGCTATGTAAAGGACGTAAAGACTATTGACTAAAGACTAAAGACCAATGCGAACCCAAGAAATATAGAAAGTCTGGCCATAAAATACGCTAGGAACGAGTCACCAAGCCAATTATTGAATGTTCTCAAAAGTTCTCGCACTGCTAATTGATGCACAGCACGCGGCGTATACGCAACGCCCACCGCCCAACGCCCCCGAAGGCAACTCCATCCAACATACAATCTTTTTGCAGGGTATGCAAATGTAATAAAGTTGGCCAAGTCCATGTTGGGGCGTTGCGAAAAGCAATCGAATTAATTTTGCATAGAATTTTATATAGAATAGATATCTGAATGGCCAAATAACCAAATGGCCAAATGCAGCAATGCGCCAAAGAATCTTATATTGTGTGCCAATCATGTCGGATGGCTATGGTAATAAGGAGAGCAATAGTTTGATATGTATAAAGATTGAAGGGTAGATAGATTCTATAATAATTCGGAAGATAGATTCTTCCATTAAGCATTATTATCACAGCCTAAAGCACTATTTGTCTTTATTTTGCTGCCTTCACTGAAGAACTTTGTATACCCTGATCCAATTGGACAATGATATGAAGGGTATATTAAGTTTGTGCAAATGTATATAAAGCAGAAGGAGGCGTGGCTGAGCCTATAAAGTACATATATTCTTGATCAGGGTTAATAGCGGAGTCGATTTTGCCATGTCCGTCTGTCTGATCGTCCGTCCGTCCATCCTTGGCATTAAGATCCATGTGTACAATACATATATCAAGTTCTGAAATTTCGATTATACCACGCCCCCGTCGCCCGAATATCGATAAATTCATTTTTCGATAAAATGGCCATAACTTTGGCATTTATAGAGGTATCGACTCCAAATTTGGTATATAGGGTCATAATTTGAAACTGCAGAATTGAATTACCCAAAATCTTGATACACCTCTTCATTTTCCCGGAAAGTGATGAAATGTACATAACTACCGCAATTTTGAAATTTAGTATGTGGATGTCCATAGATACCATCCAGAAAATCGCATCAAAAAATTTTGTTCATCCTAATTTGGTCTCCCGCAAATGAAATAAGTGCTTATGATTTCTAGAATCCTTATCATAATGGTTCCAATTGCAAAATGTATAAGTATGACGATATCATCAACCAATCCTGACAATTTCGGAACGATCGGATTATAAACGACGCAGCATCGACTCTAGCGCACGCTGGAAAACGGTAAAAGTGGGTCTATGTGTGTGTGTGTATGTAACGGTATTAAGTGATTCCGAATACATTGCGCTGTTGGGATCAGGGTATCTCGGAGTCGAGCTTACTGGACAAGGGCTTTCTTACTTGTTTTAACCTGGGTGGATTTCAAATCCTAAACCACAAACTAGTTTTTCTAGAAGAGTCATGCCTATCAATATGACACTTCGTCGGGACACTTCTCCACTGAGGCCCCTTATTCCTTCCATTAAACCCACTCATTGCTAATAAAAGTTTGTTATCTTCTTTAATTTCAGGCACAAGATTCACAGCCAACGTGCAGCTGCGCCCTACCCAGCTCCACCCCACCCTAACGATTTCAAAACCCGCACCACTTTCATACATAATATCTCTCAGCAGAGGGCGTGGTCGTGTGGGCGTGCTGGTGAATCCAAATTCAAGTACAAGAAAACAAGCCGTGCTTAAAAACTAAACTGAAAACCCGTTGGCCAGCTGCAACAACGGTGCCCAGAGAGCAGCACGTCCAGAATTCGGGAAGATAATAATTATTAAGTACTTGGCCGATCGGCGTACAGATTCGGTGGCAATGGGCCTGAGTGTGGGACAACGCCGCAGCCTGAGCTTGGCGCTGGCTTTGGCTGTGTTAATTAGCTTCTGGCCAAGCGGGAGTCGTGGTGCGGCGGCCATTGACTGTGGCGATTGGCTCAGTTCCAGTTCCGCAGACTGCAACAACAACACCGGCAGCAGCAGCAGCAGCAGCAGCAACAACAACAACAACAACAATATGAAACAACAATCATTTGGCAACAATAGCAGCAAATATATGACCTCGTTGGACCACTTGAACAGTTCCATGCTGCCGGACAACCTACTGGAAATGGATCTGGAGCGGGAGGGAGACAGCTGGCCATTGGAGCGGGTGGTGTCCATCATTGTGCCGGTCTTTTTTGGCATTATTGGCTTTGCCGGGCTGCTGGGCAATGCGCTCGTCATATTGGGTAAGCCCCACTTTACTCTCCATAATTGCAGCAGTTGCCTCTTTAAGCTCCGAACCCCCATCAGACCCCCTCAGACCAT
Organism: Phorticella flavipennis; assembly: GCA_037040045.1. NCBI lineage: Eukaryota > Metazoa > Arthropoda > Insecta > Diptera > Drosophilidae > Phorticella > Phorticella flavipennis. The sequence goes on along the minus strand of JBANCY010000351.1, from coordinate 22,668 downwards.
TTGATGGTCACTGTAACCATAAAATCACAGCACAGTGGGCAAAACACCCATGCAAATTTCAAAACATAACATATTATTCTTAATTGTAGCGTATACAGGATCGTGCATACCCAGCCAAGTCAAGTCAAGTTGTAGAGCGAGTTCTGGTTCTGCCCCCATCTCCGGCACCACCGGGTCGATAGTCGTCGAATGGCCCTTTGGCTTTTGGGCAAATTATGCGTAATAATTGCAAATATCGCTCGCAAGTCGTGCATTATATGGCTTTAATATGTCAGCCACGCAGCCGACGCTATTAAGGGCCAACTTGCCATAAGGCTGATGGGGAACTAATTGATTTTTTATAGGGTATTTCCACTTTGCATGCAATGTGCAATGCATTAACACAGCGCCAATGCCTTCCTCTTTTGTTCCTGTTTTCCCTTCACATTTTCAGCGCGATTTTGCCATAAAATATTCACTTATGTCCTGATAAAAGGTTCCTCGTCGTAACGCTCCTTTTATTGCGCCCTTTATGATCTATTTCCCTCCTGTTCATGTTCCGAGGCTGAACTTTCAACTAATTTCTGCCATATTCGATATAAAATTCTCTCTTCCTCTTAATGAGTTAGTGTTAATAGCCACGTCTTGGGAGGCTACTGCTACTTTTCCTCATCTGCTTCTTCTTGTACTTTATGGCAATGACTTCGAATATGTTTTTCTCAATCAATATATTAAAGTGTAGCTTCAGAATGCTCAATAGGAAAAAGAATCCATTGTATCAAGTCCCTCCGCCTTTCCGACTATTAGCCAGTCCATACGTCTATTTGAACGTCAGAAAGCTAGTCTCTTTTAGGTTTTGAACTTTCGTAACAAAAAATTGCACAAGGGATTCCACAAAAACCATCAAATTTATCGGAACCGTCATTAAGGAAAAAATCGGTTTTGCGCTTGCTTTTCTCTCTTGATTTTCAAACTATTGTATTTAAATTTGTCACAAACTTCAGTTTCCTTAATATCTTTAAATTTACCAAATTCCAAAAGGACTGAGCCACTTTATAAAATAGCGCTCAATTATATATATTCTTATATGTATAAGAACAGCGTACCTTGTGTAAAATTAATGGGCATAATATATTGGGCATAATATATCGATATCGCTGAAACTTTGGGGAAAACATATTTAAAGTTGGGTCTATATAATTGTAAAGCTTGGATGACATGTAACAATATATTCTTACCTAGGTGGGAAACTATTCATACAAGCCCAGTACTTGATTACTCAGCCTTATATACAAAGAGTGTACATTTATCAAATACCAAACAAACCCAAAATAAGCGAGGCTGGTCACATTGTAAGCGATTACGTTCCGTAAAAGCCAATTATTAGACAAAAGGTAGAAACCTTTTAAGCATAATTAGCTAAAAATACAAATGAATGCCAAAAACCCACTCAAAATTTTTGTCATAATTATTTAATGGAATCTAACCTTAATGAATGGACTAATTTCGAATTGGCCCAGAGCCAAAACGCCCAATCGTAAATTAAGCTGACCTTTCCGAATTGTGTTTTAATTCAAAAATTGACAAATTGTAATACAATGGCTTTATTTTTAGAACCAATATAGGGTGGGTCTATATATCACCCAGCTAATACTCCCCTTTGTTGCCCAGTTACAACCATTTGCAGGGTATGCAAATTAGGATATGCATGAGATGTGGTTGTGGATTGGGATGTGTGTGACCAACTTAAATCAAATTCCCGGACCACAATGAGATTTGAGCTCATGTTACCGAACCAGCTAGCCACAGGCGAAATGGCAAACTGAAAACTAAAAACCCAAAAACTCTGTCCATCTGCAGGCCCATCTGGGGAGGGGTCCGGCTCTATGTCCAGTTGCCCACGAGCGGCCAATTACAAATTTATAACACGATTTGCCATGTGACAGCTACAAATTTTGTACAAGTCTCCCACTCGGGGCCCCGGCTGTTGGCCAATATCATTTTTGACATTTCTACAGTTTTCGGGTCCCTTCGGTTCCTATCCCTTTTTTTCTCTGTGGGATCTGTGTCCAAACAATTTGACAACACTAACTGACACAGGCCGATGCAAATTGAAGTGGCGATGAGTCAATGCAGATTTTGCACGACTCAAGTTGGGTGTGAGCGGTTGGACTTGTAGATACCCTAGGCACAAGATTAATAGATACTTTCGCACAAATTTCGTGTATTTGCTGAGCAAATGAGACATTTATGATGTCCACAACATTTGTAAGCTTGTCAACTTATAGGGTATCTTGTTAGCGTGCATAATAAACAACTATCATTATGTTCCAGTGATAAACAACTTTGCTTATGTTTTTGCCCAAATTCATGTTGACAGATGTCATAATTTTGTGTTTTTATCGGGCTGCTCGTGTTGTCCTCGACGTCCTTGACTAACCATTATCCTAATCAACTTATTGTCAAGCCCGATGTCCCTGTGGGACATTAGCCATTTGATTGCCCGCATAAAATTTTGATTGAAATTCGCCTCATTTTTGCCTAAAATGTTGCAAAAAAGCAATTTCCCAAAAAAATCAAAGTGTTGATTGGAATTTCCCAAAGTGAATCGAATAAGAATTTCGACTCAATTGTATTTCGTTTGTTCTTTTCTTTTTGTTCGAACAACAATTGTTTTCAATTATTTGTTTGCAGATTTCATTTCCAAGTTGATCAACCTTACCTTATGCTTTCATCACAAAAAATTGACTTTTTCTACAACATACGAGGGTCAATCAATACCTTAGTTAGCTGAGTTGGCCATAAAAACTTAAGTTCAGCCGGCCCTTCCATGTGTGACTTTTTACACTCTTTTACAAATAACTTCTGTGTTTTTTATCCGATCCACTTAAAGCTTTCAGTGTAAGTTCGAAATATATTCGAAAATCGTTTTAGCCGTCAGGTGACATAATGCATTTTTCACCTTTTGCCACTTTGGCCCGTTTTCTGAGTCTTATAAATTCGTTGTTGTTGTTGATCCGATCCATCTGAAATTTTGAGGATTGGTTAAAGACATCGTATTTTTATTCGAACTATTATAATAAGGATTGTTGAAACCAAAAGCACTCATCTAATTTGGGGCGGATCAAATTACGACGGAAAAAAATGTTGGATGTCACTTTCTGTATGGTAACTTTGAACACCCACATACCAAATTTCACGATTCTTGCGTAAAATTTGTGGCTGCTATATGCATTTCGTCACCATACCAATTTTCAATTGGGATCAGGGTATAATTAAGTCAGCCTGAATACAAGGGAATTTTATAAGTAATACTCCACAAAAGATAATTGTACGCTACTAGGAACGGTATGATAAAAGACTTGATATCTATTAGGTTTAAAACTCAATATAAACCCAAAGTTTTAGTAACAAAAATATAAAATAATAAATTTCTCGGCATTACGAAGCTAATGTGCAAAAAGACGTGAAAAGCTTGCAAAGTAATTTGCTAAAAGATATGCTGATTTTGAAAAATCACACCAGATCATTACCTGTTCAGCGGGCTTAAAGAAACCCCCTTAACCTCCTATTGAAAGTATCCTTTATTGATATTTTTTTTCAATGGACATACCAACTCAATCAGGTCACAGCCTAAATCACTATTTTCCGTTATTTCTGCTTCCTCCACTGAAGAACTTTTTATACGTGGGCGGATTTCAAATCCTACGCCACAACCTAGTTTTTATAGGACGGTCATGCCTATCGACATGAGCAGGACTCGAACTTGCACCTCTTGATTGGCGGGACAGTGCGCTATCCACTGGTCCACCGAGGCCCCCAATTCTTTATTGATTGGTAAACTGAATTATACGTTTCTTTAAATTTGAATATCTTAAAATGTCGTCAGCTTCGCACAATGGCCCCACTGTGTGAATTGAGCAATGTTTTACTTCTTCCATTTATGCGCAAGGGAAAAATTCCATCAAATTAGAACTATCGAATCTATTTGGAGTTCTGAAACCACTTAATATCGTTAGAAGTACATCAAGTAAAGTCCAAACCAACTGCCAAAAGAGCGAACCATCTGGTCCAACTGGGGTATTTATTGAATCACCCTCGCCTCAATGCAGTCTCCACTCAGTCGCAACCTTTTTCGCTTCAGCTACATTTTTTGGCTTCGGGCTATTTTTTCATATTGGTTGAAAAAAAATGGAGAAAACTCGGAAAAAATGGAAAAAAATAGAGGTGCAACAGCATTTCGTAATGCAGTTTGGGCCATTTGGCCACAGCCAAAGTGGACGAATGTTCTGATGCGTTATCATGCGATAAACCAGGGATTTTTTAACATTTATTTTTCAGCAAATGGACACAGTTCGGTTTTTAATATGGCATCAAGATTGCCAGACTGGCATATTACCCCGCGATTCTCTCTGCTTTGTAGCGAAATTTCATTAAGAATATATATACATATATATTTTTTATTGCAATATATGAAAATCGACGCAATTTCGGCAAATATTTGTAGTTTATGCCAATAACGTTTGGCGACTCAATAAAATATCTTTTTTGACCTTTGAGCAAACAAGTCAATGGATTGCTACGATATTAAAAATTAGTGATGCAAACAAATAAATAAAAATATCGATAATAACGATGTCGATTCGTCAATTGCTTTGACCCTTTGCTTACCCAACTTTATTTAACTCATTCCTAAAATCTTCTTTTGACTTTTACAATTTGTATTAGGGGACAAAACGCTAACATCTTGTGATACTTCAAGTTATTATTATTAAATGGCCAAAACAACCCTATCGTATCAAATTCCGAAAGATTCTTCGGTTGCAAATTAGAGAATTGTAGATATAGACCTGAAACTTGGTACACTTTAAATTTTGAAGCGATCGGTTATTGGCCCCTATAGCACCCTACTGACGCCCCTCGATAGAGCCTCTGATGTGTTTACATCTAAACATTCAAATGGAAGGGAGAAATCGTCAAGGGTTTAGGCTCCTTGAACTAGTATATAAGTTTGCGTAGCTGATAATGTTTTCTAGGGCTATTTATTCGTACATAAGCATTATTTCACAGAAACTTTGCAATTTAGGGACATTAATTTCTCTGTTTCCTCTACAAAGTCGATTATTCGGAAAAGGGGCAAAAAGGCTTAAAAATGTAAATTATTATTATATGGCCATAACAACCCTCTTCGGTCAAAGCATGAAGTACTTTTTTTCTTTATTTCTGCTTCCTTCACTGAACATATTTTTATTACGTCGGTGGATTTAAAGCTCTACGCCACAACCTAGGAGGGTCATGCCTATTGACATGAGCAAGACACGAACTCGCACCTCTTGTTTGCCGGGATCCATTGGTCCACCGAGGCCCCCTAAGAAGTCTGTTTAAGGGCTCTAAAATAAATTGACTGAGCTATATCCATCGGTCTGTTCGTATTTCCATTCGACCATCCTAGTCCATCCATTTTCTCGAGTCAAATACCCATGACCGTCTATTCTTCTGTCCGTCCGTCCTTTTGTATGAACGTGTCGAGATAGATACCCTAAACTTATAATGAACATCCCTTTATAGCATAAGCAGATTCGATAATCAGGAGATGCATTTATGACTATGTCTTAAAGATATTCAGTTAACTTCAAGACGATCCAACTATAAGCAGTTGCTATCATAAGATTTCAAAATCCAAGCCCTCGTTTGACAGTATCATAAAGTTAAAATTTCCAAATGAATCAATCATTCAGACACCCAATATATTCATTGAGTATGAAAAATGTGTTCTTCGAGAAGAGTTTTATAGCTTTAACGTTTGTTTATTTAACAATTTTTTACTTCAAGACAACGATGAATCATCAGATTTGTGACTCGGGAGATGAAAAACTTTATTTATTGCGACAGTTGTAAATGGACATTGATTTCAGCGGAAAATCGTTACATTTGCTTTTTTGCTGGGATTGTTTTTTCATATTTAAGGTCTCTGTTTGGGTGCTGTTTGGGTGTTCTTTGGTCAAAGTTAACCGGAAATTGAGCCACGAGCCAACCTTGACATATTTGGCATGTCATCTCATCATGTCAAAACCACGCACATAAGGAGAAACCTATAAAAACAATCTCAGCATGCTGTGTCGGGGCAATTTTAACAACTCGCCTTTTATACCATAATCCCATTTAATTGCACCAAGAACCTATTTTACTGGGAATTAAACAAAGCTGGAATAGAGCTTCAGTGTACAAATTGCAGATGGTTTCACAATCTCCGGCAAACAGATGCGTGTCAACATGGCTTTTAAGAGCTCAAAAATGTCAATTCATGTCGGGGTAGTGGAGGAAGAAGTAGAAGAAGAACGAGAAGAAGAAGAGAACTTTATAATGTGGAGGAAGTGTTATCATAAAGTGCTGACAAGTAGAGCAGCAGAGGAGCAGAGATTAGCCATCCATTCAATCTATTCAAGTGCTAAAAGAGCTGACTCAGAGCAGGCATTTCCGGTGAAACTGATGCAGCTGTTGGTTGGCCTGGCCAGGACTAGTTGGACTTGGCTTAGTTCAGCTTGGCTTGGCTTGGGTTGGGTCGGATCGACTTGGCACATTGACAAATTAGTCATAAATGCACTTATTCCTGCAGCCCAGATAAGTTAATCCCTTGCTTTGACACCAGGGCAGGGCAGAGCATCGGAGGCTGCGGCAAGTCGTCTATAATTTTGCTCGTAATTTGATAATGAAACTCGCTCAAATCATTTATCAAAGGGGCAAACCGACTACTGACAAAGTGGCTTTCCAGCGGAGTGGAAAAAAAAAAGGAAAATTATTATGAAAAGAAAAGCTTGAAAAGCGCGTGTTGCATGAGAATGGAAAATGTGGAAATGGCAGGTGCCAAGCAACTGCCACACGCGCCGCATGAAAGGGAAAATAACTTTTCGACTTGCCCCGGCTTATTCCGTGGCCTGAGGCATTCAGCGACTTGCACTTTGTTGCAAAAACAAAATCAGGAACAAAACAAAAACAACAACAAAACAAGAAAGGATGGATTATTTTCAGCACGCCGAAGATTTCATACTCTTTTCGAAGATAGCGAATCTTGAGATTTTGTGAACTTTCAGTCAAATACTTTACAAAACATGGGAAATATGGCAAAACCGACTTTTGGTTTTATGGAAACTATATGATATAGTAGTCCGATCCTTATCAAATTTGGTCGAGCGGTAGATAAAAACGAATTCCGGGGGATATGTAAGATTTCAGTCACATACGTTAAAAAACATGGGAAATATGGGCAAAACCGACTGGTTATATGCCAACTATATGATACAGTTGCCCGATCCTTATCAAATTTGGGGGGGCGGCAGATAATAACGAATTCCGGGGGATATGTAAGCTTTACCTTGGAAAATATTGGCAAATCTTGGAGGTACGTGAACTTTCAGTCAAATACGTTTGAGCACATGGGAAATATGGACAAGCACGATTTATGGTTATTTTGCATCCATATCAATTAGAAATCTGATCCTCATGAAATTTGGTGGAACGATAGATAATATCGAATCTTGGTAGTATTAGACTTTCAGTCCAATACGTTAGAAAACATGGTATATATGGGCAAAACCAATTTATGGTTATGTGGCAGCTATATGATATAGTAGTCCGATCCGACCGATTCCGGCAAATGTGCTGACACATAACAAAAGAAAGCTTTGTGCCAAGTTTCATTATGATAGCTTAGACGGACTTTCCTCAATCGATATCTTTTGTCTTCCAGGCCGTTCTGAATGTTACTTTTTGGGGTCTCCTACGTTTCCATCAATGCAATACATACCTTAGGACAAAGTGAATATACTATTTTCTTGAATATACTATAAAAGCAAAAACAATAACAAAAAGAACCCAATGAAAGCCAAATAGAAATGAAAATGAAAACGAAAAAGAGAGAAAATCTCGACTAACTGGCATGAATATAGCACACTTTCCCTGCAATTTCCTTTAAGCGACAATTTCACGCGACGCCCCGCCGCGCGTATTGCGTTTTTGATGTTTCTCTCTCGGGGCGAAGTCAACAAATCTGGCCAAGAACAACTTGTTCCAACGAAACATCGATCGCACTTGTAAATAACAATTTCAACTAAAAGTTACGTTCATCCATTTTGATAGTTGCCAACTTTTTTCCCATTTCACAATATTTGCTTAAGAAAGTGAAGAAATAAGGCGAAAAGTTTTTAACTGCACGAAAATCGAATTTGGAATCGAAAGAAGTGCAATTTTTTCTTAAATATGGTAAAAATATATACATTCAATAGACAATTTTTTTATAGAAAAGCTCGGAAGAATACCGCCTGAAGATCTGAAACTTGAATGAAATGGATATTTGAGTATTTGTACTTAGTCGGAATTTTTCCCATCAGATCTGGCTTTTTTTGTAAATTCGTAAAAGGGGATTTCAAATTGTTTAAATTTTTGGAAATTATTTTTAGCTAATTCAGCTTTTTTCACATTTATTTTTTGGTTTTTGAAGTAAACTACTATACTTTTTTGACTATTTAAACTACAATCGTTAAATGTTGATTTTGCTGTGGAGTTTTAGAAAAATATGATTGATTGATTGTAGTAGCTAGAGATGGGCACGGATCTCAATTTGCAGGTCCGATACGACTTGAAACACATATTTTTAGGTCCGACCCGGCACCACATACTTTAAAGAAGATTCAGACGTTGCCTCACTTTCCGGGAAAATGGAGGGATGTATTGAAATTTTGGGAAATTCAATTCTGCAATTTCCAATCATGACCCTATTTACCGAGCTTGGTGTTGTTAGCTCTATAAATGCCAAAGCTATGGCCATTTTATCGAAAAAAGAATTTATCGATAATCGGGCGAAGGGGGTGTGGTATTAACGAAATCTTAGAGCTTGATATGGTATATACTTTATGGCGTCTGCCACGCATCCTTCTGCCTGTAACGTACATTGCTCAAACTTATTATGCCCTTCATACCAATTTTCAATTGAGATCAGGGTATAAAAAACATGTGGAGCCTCAGGCCTGGTACGCCCCAAGCCCATCCGTAGTGGGAATTCTTTATTTATACAAAATTTCAAAAATAATTTAATTGATCAAGTTTTCCTAGCAAAAGTTGGCAGTTATACATTCTCTGTACTTTCTCTATGAATGACTATTTTTCATTTATTTCGGCTTCCGTCACTTAAAATTTTTGACATGGATGGATTTCAAATCCTACGCCACAATCTAGCTGTCTAATTGATCAAATCTAGCTTTTTTATGAACAACACTGATGCGCAGTGCATAATCTTTAAAAACGCGCAGCAGACTGTTATCTATTTACAGGGTATTTGTCTGTCGATTGAAGCGATGTTTAACGTCTTCTGCTTCATAAGACCTTACGGCTTTAAGCTTGTCCAGCAATTTGTTGGGGCTTAATATAGGATATGATTGGACCGAGTGCTATAAATGAGGCTTGTGGCATGTTGCGTCTGCGTGGCATTTATTTTTAGCCTTTGTTGCCTTTGCTGCTGCTGCCGCTGCTGCTGTTTTATTGAAATCAGCAACAAAGCAACTGAGAGGCGCCTTCAAGTCAGCTGTCACCGCGCACACCTGTACCCTGTACACACACCAACACGCACCTGCACACACACCTGTACACAGACAGATGCTGCAACTGAAGGTGTCAACTTGAGTCAAGGTTGCAAAAATTGCATGCAAAACGACTTTGCTGTTGAGATTTTCTTGCCTCGTGGAACGATAGAGCAGCCCCCAGTGTGGCAACACACACACACACACACACACACACACATACAGCTGGGCACGTGGGGCAAGCACACACACACACACACACACACACGCACACCTGCCGGCAAATGGCATAGCGTTGCGTTGAAGTGTAGCCTTCGGGCCGCCTTTCCCGCCGCCATCCGTTGCGGGTTTCAAGCTAAAATCAGCTATAAATGCCATTTGCTGTTTGCCATTGTTGCCTCTCTCTCCGCCTCTCTCTCTCTCTCTCTCTCTGTCTAACAGAGATGCCGCACATTTAACTAAGCATCATTGAGTGCAGGTAGCCTTTGTTCTTCTTCCTCTTCCTCTTTACCTTCTTCTTTTACCTTTATCTTTACTACCCTTCTCTCCCACCCCATCCCCATCACACGGCCTTTGCTCCTTGTTGCCTACTTTTCGGGGCAAAAGTCGTGCAGCCGCTTTGTATTTTATTTTTATGCCTTTGTTAAGGATATCATGTTTCCGTCATATAAAAAGAAAAGAGCAAAACACTGGAACTTATTCAATTCTTTTTAAGAATCTTAAATTTGTCTATTCGAAAACAATGTTTATTTTGTGGCATGCGTCTTATTTCAAGCTCATAACTGAAACATGTAGGAAAACCCTACTCGAGTGGGTTCGACTTTGAAATACCCTGCTCACAGTTGCACCCGCACTTATCCAGCCGTTGTAATATAGCTGCTAGGCTACATAAACCATATTTTACTCTTGGTCTATTGGACTTATTTTGGGCAAATGTTATATAACTTCCGTGTTTGTGATACGATCGCCCTGAAATTTTCAAGATAGCTTTATGACATAATCATACTTTTATACATCTTAATTAACAAAATGATTATTTTGCGAACTACACACTTAAAACACTATTGTTAAATTTTAGGGAGACCGAGACCAAAATTTTGAATAACATATGATGTATGCGCATTTATATATAAAATTTCACGACCCAAGGATGATAATTGTGGCTGAAATATACATTTCGTCACTTTCCGGGAAAATGGAGGGGTGTATCAAAATTTTGGGAAATTTCATTCTGCAGTTTTTAAATATAGTCCTAAATACGAAATTTGGAGACGATAGCTCTATTGACACCAAAATTAAGCCCATTTTATCGAAAATCGTCGTTATCGGTTATCGGGCGAAGGGGGCGTGGCATCAACGAAATCTCAGAACATGATCTGTGTATTGTATACACGGATCTAGATGCCAAGTTTTCAAGTCTCTAGCTCTTATAATCTCGAAAATCAATGCGTTCACACGGACGGACAGACGGACGGACGGACAGGGATAAATCGACTCCGCTATTGATCCTGATCAAGAATATATATACTTTATGGGGTCTGCCACGCCTCCTTCTGCCTGTTACATACATTTGCGCAAGCTTATTATACCCTTCATACCAATTTTCACAGCCAGAAGCACTATTTGCCTTTATCTCTGCTTCCTTCACTGAAAATCGTCTTTTTTTGCATGGGTGGATTTCAAATCCTACGCCCCAGCCTAGTTTTTCTGGAAGGTCATGCCTTTCGACATGAGTGCAACTCGAACCCACATCTCTTGTTTCGCGAAACAGTGCGAAACCCCCAAATTATTGAAGTAATGGCTTGAAATATGCAATAGCTAGTTATTAGCGAAAAACGATAAGTTAATCGGACGAATGGAGCATGATATCATCAATCTTTGGTTTTTAGAGGCTCTTCCACCCCTACTTCTGTCTATGCTTCTGCTATATAATTTCCAAGAGCAGGTTTTTTATTAAATGCCAACCGTTTGCCTGAAACCATATCTTTCAAGAATACTACGAAATAAAAACATCGATTGTAAATATCTCTTATAAACAGTAATTTGAAAATATTTAATTAATGCATGAGCCGTACAAACGCACGTACCTCGAGTAGCCAAAATAGAAAGTTTTCCTTGTGGTTCTTACGTAAAATTTAAAAAAATTTGTTAAAAGACGACTCAAAATCGAGAATATAAAAGGCCAAGAAGACCTCGATCATTTTGGCAGGGCCTAGGATAATGGTTCCGAAGCCAAATAGGTAAATAATTCCGAAGTACAATAGACGAAAGCAATAAAAGTATTAGTGAAAAGACACTGGCGAAGCATTTGGCCAAAAACGAATCCACATGGACAGACATCAGTTGGTTTATAATCCTTGACCTTGAGAAAAATTGTCTCTGCAAGGACTGTATGAGTAACCCGGGACGGTAGCCAGCTTTCAGAATAGACACATATATCATGAGGCGTATATAGTCCATAACAGTAGGACCGTTTGTCAAATCAATCAGAAGGCTTCTCCCAACGACAGGCGGCGGCATCACTTGAGCACAATGCGCCGACATACCCACCAGAGGACTTACTATCTTCACCGTCTGAAGGGTGCCCGTCCTGCGCGCAACTCTCCTACGGGCACTGGGGACTGTTGGTGTTGGTGTTGGTGGTGGTGTTGGTGTTGGTGGTGGTGTTGGTGTTGGCGGTGGTGGTCCTCGAGATTGAGCACGTTCGGTCAAATCAGTACGAGCACGACGCATGCACTCCATCCGAGGAACCACTTGGGCCTGAGTGCGAGCGTTGTCTCCGCCTGCAGCTTCCTCAGCGCATGCAAGTTGTGTCTCCCTAGCAGAACTGGGCTGGGAATCTTCAGTATCACTGAAAGCTTTCTGACGACGGGCCTCTGCCCGCTGTCGCGCTTTTTCCTCCCAATAGGCCTGCGCCTGCTTGTGGGCTTCCTTGTCGAAACCACCAGCTCGACGAATCTCAGCTTGCATATATCTGGTGGGAGATCGTTCGAACCGAGCTGTAGCGTTGAAAACTGCTTGTTGTTTGGCATTTGAAGGTCCTTGCTTGGCACGATCTGATGATGAGAAGAGGCGGAACTTGGTCTGCCTAGAAGTCGTGGGGGAATCCCCCATTTCCACAGCAGAACCGAAAGCTACCTGACGTCGACTCTTGATCTCGCGGCGCATTTGCGCATCTCTGCAAGCTTCCATTGGCTTTGATGCAGAGGCAAAGTGAGATAGATATCGACTGGGCTATATATTGAACAATAAATAGATATTTCCATCAGCATTTATCCTATAACATCTAATAACTACATCTCTATTTACCTGTTGGTTCAGCTTTCGTTTCTTTGGTTCCATAATTTCTTCTGTAACTTCGGTTGTCTTGATAATTAGAGGTTTGTTTTGATCAAACCCACGTAGTAGATTTATTTTGTTGTTTAAAGCAACTGGAGCACCGTCGCTTTCTTCCAGGTCATCCGAGTCAGATAAATCTGAGAAATTCTCAAAGTCAATCATCTGCATGGCATCACTAGCTTCGCCAGTGTTATCTTCGATCTCTGAAATGGTAATTGCATTGTTTAACTGACCAACGTTATCCATAATCGCATCATTATCGTATTTATTAATTAGCGATCCGCGATTTATTATTTGACGTTCAATCTCCACATCGCTCTCCTCGGTAACATTTCCATGTGAATCGACGCTATGATTAATTGTGCGTGTCTTGGATCCTTGCTGGATCATTATGCTAGTAACAGTCTTATTATGAGGACCGTCCCCGATTGTCTCAACTCCAGACACGGCATTCTTCCTGACCGTCACGCGCTTCACAATCACTTCCTCCTCGTAATAAACGGCCGCATCTCCGGCTTCAACCTGACGTAACCAGTTCTCCTGCTTGACCATCAACTTCGAAAGAAGCTGATAGAAACAGGGATTCTTGAATCCCACCTGGATGGTACTGTTGGCCAGTAACACGTTCGGTGTCTGCTTTTCAGTCATGGTCAAAGACAAGAAGAATTCAAAGCCCCCAATGAAGCACACACGAATCTTCCGGAGTATATTGACTACGGCCGACTCCTGCTCGTCGCGTTCCTGCACAATTAATTTCGGTTCGTCGAAAATGTTTGCGATTTCGTTTGAACGGTTTTCGTTTAAGTTAGCCATAGTTGCGAGCGATATAAATTATTTTTAAGAAATTCAGATTTTGTTAAAATTTTCAATAAAAATACTTTTTTAAAAAAAGACTTTGACTTGCTTCGGCTAGTTTTAAGAAATTAATGAATATTTCTCAGCACGTAGCAATAAAGAAACCTCGGATCGATGCAAAGCCTGCTGCGATCCATGAAATTTTTAGATTTTGCGAGGGTTGCTTTTTATGTAACTGGCTTAATTGACATTAAACAAAAATATACCCTGATCACAATTGAAAATTGGTATGAAGGGTGTGTTAAGTTTGCGCAAATGTATGTAACAAGAAAAGGAGAAGTGGCAGACCCCATAAAGTATATATATTCTTGATCAGGATCGATAGCGGCGATTTAGCCCTGTCGGTCCATATGAACGCATTGATTTTCGAGATTATAGGAGCTAGAGACTTCAAACTCGGCATGAAGGTACGTGTGTACAATACACATATCAAGTCTAAGATTCGCTCGATAATCGATAAATTCATATTTCGTTAAAATGGCCTATCTTTTGCATTTATAGAGCTATCGGCTCCATAATTGATATATGGGGTCATGAATCTAAAAAGCAGAATATGATTTTCCAAAATTTTGATACACCCCTCCATTTTCCTGGAAAGTGACGATATGTGTATAGCAGCTACAAATATTATGCAAGAGTCGTAAAATTTGGTATGTGGATGCCCAAAGTTACTATGCAGAAAATCGAAATTTGTTTTCCATCTTAAAATGGTCTCCCTTAAATTTAATAAGTGCTCATTATTTCTTCAATAGCTATCATAATTGATTCCAGAATCTACATTTATGACCAATCCTGAAAATTTCAAAATGATGAGGTCGTAAACACCGAAGTTATAAGACCTAGAATTTGCTCCAGCCCACAATGAATTTTGTGTCACAATAACTGTTTTTGAAAAAAAAGGATATTGTATTGTCTAATTTACCCATCGTATGACCATCCACCTGTATAAGGTGAAATTTAAGTCTATTTATATTAGTTTATTAATTTGCCCACAAATTTTCTGTTCCATGGAAGTGTGTCACCTTTCCAGTTGATCCGAATGTGGCTGAAAATGTCCGAGTTACCCTTCGCATCCAAACTCAACCATGTTATTTTCCCAGCTTTGGCGCGAGGATATTTGTGACTTGCCTGCTAAACCTGAGCTTTATGTCCCTGTTGACCCCTGGATATTTGTGGGCAGCTGCAGGTCTGTGCTCGGCGTGGCAGGCTGGACAGAACGTAATCCGAGTATCAAGTGAAACACTTGCTCATCTTCTGATGTTGATGCTAATCCTGGTAGGTTCCACTCCAAAGCCCACAAAACCTGATGCTCAGACCTATGCAGAAACTTTTGGTCAGGAACTGCATAAGCAGCTCGAAGGACGGCAGCCCGTGGCTTGATTTGGGTGTAGGAATTGTGATTCCTTAATTATCGCGCATTGAAAATATAATATGATGACAACATGGAACAAGTTATACAATTATAGCGTTAAGGTAAAATAATGTTTTTATATTCCTATATACTTCTCCAAGGAGCTTGTGACCTCAACAGGAACGTTCCAACAAATACTTCGAGTATTGGTTTCAGTAATTGGAAATGTCCCCTGGCAGTGCTCAGTTGCAGTCAGAACCATTTGTATACCCCTTGGGGTCCCTAAATAGTAGGGTAAGTGAATGAAATCTTTTAAGCCTTCGCCCTTTCGCCTTTTGCTATTGTCCAAAAGGTTTATGACCAGGTGGTTCTCATGGTCATCTATAATATGTTCCGATGTCTCTGCTGACCTTCACAATTTTTTGGGTTAAGGCAGGCTGTGCTTCAAAGTTCGATCCCGTCCAGGCTGGTTTTATTATGGTTTTGTGTAGGAAAAGTTTGCTTATGGTGGGTAGTTTGCTTCTCTGATGCAAATAAGTTGTAATTTTTCTGGATTTCTGACCTCCTCTCCTATACATGACTATATGGAGTAGAATATTGGGATATAAAATGCATAATATCGGGCATAAGGTACTCCAGCACACACTTTTGAGCTAATTAAAATAGTTCAACTTGGGATCTATTTATGGTACCAGCATTAATAAATACCGATGTTTTCATATATGATATATCCCTATTCCTGCAATAACATTTACATATTGTAACTACAATTATTATTATATGGCCTTAACAACCCTTTCGGGTCAAAACCTAAAGCCCAATTTTCCTCTATTTCTGCTTCCTTCACTGAACATTTTTATGTGGGTGGATTTCAAATCCTACGCCACAACCTAGTTTTTCTAAGAGGGTCTTGCGTAAAGGCATGCGGGACTCGAACCTCGCACCTCTTGTTTGGCGGGACAGTACGCTATTCACTGGACCACCGAGGCCCCTATTGTAACTACAATATCAAATTAAAATAGCGAAAACTTAAGACGATTACAGCAAATGTTGAAATAATTAACTTCCACATCAATTAACATTTGTATTTTTTGTCATATTAAAATAAAATTTTCAGGATGTATCAAAATTGTATTGAAATTGAATTTATTTCAAATAGCTTTAGAGAATTCCATGAAGATTGGTATGCAATTTTGAAGATTTAGCAGAAGAGAGAGAGGTCTACAAAATTAATTGTTTATCGTGAAATCATCATTTAAATTAGAGGTCTCGCCTTACAATTGTGTCTGTTCATATAGGAGCTCCCTCCTCCTTATTGGGAAAATCGTAAGGATTTCTTGTTTAAATAAGAAATATGGTATATGGTGAATCATTAAGACTTTCGAAAGTTACATTTTGTTCCAAAAGTCACACATTAGGACTAAGTTTGAAACAATATATCACGACTATTCCGCAGACTATTCACCCTCTTGGCCATATTTTTGATGCCATTTTTCAGTATGTCCAAAACATTCGCCCCGATCATAGTTAATATACCCGTTTTGCATTCTCCAAAGGGTATACCAGTAGGGTATAAAGATAAACAAACCTGTAATGCAATTCAAACGGCCATAAAAATGCATTTACCAAATGCGAATTAATTGCTGTAACTCTTACCGAACACTTAATACTTGTATATATATATCTATATACATATATGTACATATATGTATTACATTTAGATATAAATAAATATTTCATTAAAAGACTCGGTCTCGGTAGAGCTGGGACCGCAATTCAACAGACACTTGTAAGTCCCTGGCGATGCCTGTCAATTCCACGTAACTGCAATTCACACATACAAACACACACACACACACACACACACACACATGTATATATACATATATATATATATATATATATATAGAGTGATAAAGAGGGGGACGAGGGCACGTGTGCATGTCGAACAAGTAAGAAAGCTCTAGTCGAGTGAGCACGACTAGGAGATACCCTGGTCCCAACAGTGCAACACAGTCAGAACCGCTTAATACCGTTACACACATACACAGACCCACTTTTAGCGTTATCGTTAGAGTCGGCGCTCCATATGTGACTTCATACACTCTTTTGCGAATAACTTCTGTGTTGATTATCCGATCCACTTGAAACTTTTAGTATAACTTTAAAATTCATTCTAAAATAAGTATGTTGAAAATCTTGTTTTAAATCAAAAAATTATACCTGTTATCAAATTTTTTTGATCTTTGGAGAAAGTGGCGTGGCATCAAAAATTTGAGAAAATGTTATTTGATCATCGTCAATGCGAATCTACATGCCGAATTTCGTGCTTCTAATTATAAACGCTAAGCTGCCAGGGTACATAATGCATTTCAGCCTTTGAAATTTTGGCCTGTTTTCAGCAATTTTTTTTGTCTTATAACTTTGGAGTCTATGATCCGATCGTTCTGAAATTTTGACGATTGGCTTATGACATAGTCATACATTTTTATTCTGGAATTATAATTATTATCATAAGGATTGTAGAATTTATAAGCACTTATCTAATTTGGAGGAGGGGGTGATCAAATTAGGATGGAAAAAGTTGTTGATGTCCCTTTCTGCATAGGGTCTACCGAATTTCATGGCTCTTGTGCAAAAATTGTAGCTGATATACACATTTCGTCACTTTCCGGGAAAATGGAGGGGTGTATCAAAATTTTGGGCAATTACATTATGCTGTTTTTAATTATGACCGCACATACGGAATTTGGTGTTGATAGCTCTATAAATGTCAAAGTTATCGATTATCGGGCGAGGAGGCGTGGCATCCAAAATTAAAATAAACTTGATCTGCGTGTGGTATATACGGATCTTCAAGGGAAGTTTGAACCCTCTAGCTCTTGTAGTCGCTAAGATTGGCGCGTTCAAATGGACAGACTGACAGACAGACGGACATGGCTATATAGACTGGGCTATTGATGCTGATCAAGAATATATACACTTTATGCGGTCTGCCACGCCTCCTTCTGCCTGTTACATACATTCCAACAAAACTATTATACCCTTCTTCCCATTTTTCAGATGGGATCAGGGTATAGAAAGTGTACAATATGCAGCCGCAGCCACAGGAAGAAGGCAAAGAAATAAAACTAAAGCGCACAAAAGTATGCAATGGAAAACATTTAAGGCGCATATTGGGCGTATAGGGTATATGTGGGTGTGTGGGGGGACTTATGTGTGTGTGTGTGTGTGTGTGTGTGTTGTATCTGTATATATCGGTGTATATCGGTGACATTGTATAAGCTTACACAAATCCACAAGGCGGCACACAAATTTATTTTACTGCGTTGATAGTGATAAAATTTATAACCGGCAATGAGCACAGTGCCTAAAAGCAGCCATCGGCCAGGCTGGGACGACAGATGGGCCGGTGGGCGTTGGACAGACGTGTAGGGGTGCCGGTGTGGGTGCGGGTATAGATGGGCAGAGGGGCTTGTCTGGTAAAAACAATGGGTCGCACACGTGCGCCAAACAATGCCCAAGTGGGCAGAAGGCAATACTTTCACACTGTGCACTGTGGGTAAAAAACGCGATTTTGACGTAAAATTTAGCATGTATATAAATATTATATGGTCATAACAACCCAATCGGGTCACAGCCTGAAACACTATTTGTCTTTATTTCTGCTTCCTTCACTTAAGAACTTTTTCCAAGTGGGTGGACTTCAAATCCTACGCCACAACCTAGTTTTTCTAGGAGAGTCATGCCTATCGACATGAGTGGGACTCGAACTCGCAGCTCTTGATTGACGGGATAGTGCGCTATCCACTGGTCCACCGAAGCCCCTATCACGTATATTAGTAACATAATAAAATATTTTGGATTTTCGGCTAAGCGGTTATCGATTATATCCATGAATAATTCGATTAATACTAATTACTATAATAATAATTACTATAAAAATACATTATTAAATTTTTTTTACCGTCTGTATGTATGCAAACTAGTCCCTCAGTTTTTGAGCTATCCAAATGAAACTTGGCACATACCATTCTTTTGTTCAAGGAAAAGAGTGCTTCAGGCTTTGACCCAATGGCGTTGTTATGGCCATATAATAATAATAATAATTGGACTGAAAGCTTGCATATCCCCTGAAATTCGTTATTATCTACCGCTTCATATCTAATTTCATAGGGCGAACTACTATATCATATATCTACCATATCACCTGGTATTGTGAACATTAGCGCAATTTATACAAAGGTAGGGGTGCTTTCATAGATGCCGTTGGGGGCCCAGTAGTGGCGGATTCCTAGTCATATAGCCTCCGGTTCAATTGGTGGCTTAGTCGTTATGAGTGTTGAGCTTGTCATCCCGGTTCGAATCCGTATAGGGTGAATGGTGACATAAAATTTTTTCTCTTTTAATAATATTTTCTAAAAGTCTTAAATAGCCAAAAATTGCATTACAATTTGGGCGCTTTATCTTTGAAAAGAGTATGAAATCTTTGGTGTTAAATTATTTAAAAACATGTTCACGTTCTTTACATATTCTGAAAGTTTGATAACGATCGGACATATAATACGGAAGTTCTAAACATGCCTGAATCAGCTGAATTTGAAAGTGTCTCAAATATGAAGGGTATTTCATAAAAATTTTCTAAAATTTTCTTTACTCTCTCTAATCATCATTATTATTATTATAACAACCCCATTTGGTCAAAGCTTGAAGCACTATTTGTCTTTTCTTCTGCTTCCTTCACTGAAGCATTTTCTTGAAGGTTCAGGCTTATCTCATGAGCGGTACTTGAACTCGCACCTCTTGTTTGGCGGGACAGTGGGATATCCACTGGTCCACCGAGGCCCCACTCTCTAATCATTAACGAATGAAAATATTATAAACGCATTTAAATAAAATTCATTTTATGCCAAATTTTTGTTCGTTTTATCCCATAGTGCAGTGTGCCATATGCATATGCACACAATGTCCTGGCAATTGTGCTTGGGTGAGTGCTGCTCCTGCTCCCGCCGCTTGCCTCAAACATCTCCTCAACCAGCTTGTTGTGTCTCTGTGTGTGTGTAGAGTGTGTGTGGGTGTGGGTATGTGTGTGTGTGTGTCTTACTCTGTAGATTCGTCATATTTATGCTTTTTTTATGGGCCATGTACAGTTTTATTGTTTTACTTTCCAATGCAATCTCTCTGACATTCGCGCACACACACACACACCTTACACACACATATACACACCCTACACACACACACACACACACTTTACACACACACAGACTCACATGCAGAGTGAACCAAAATGTGTTACGAAGACCTAAAAATAAGTGCGTCAGAGCTGAGCACCCACACACACACACTCTACACACACACACACACACTCTACACACACACACACACTCTACATACACACACACACACTCTACACACTCGAACCTTTTCAAAACCAAAGACCGACCAAAGACTGTCATATTTTGTGGCCCAAAGCACTGACTCCCCCCATGTTCACTTGTTGTTCAGGTTACTTTCTGGCTATATAAGACAATCGGATCGGATTGTCCTTTCTGCTTTTTCTAATTTTCTATTGAGTGCAAAGTGGAAATCGATTTTCTATTTTCTTGGTATTTTCCGTACCTTGTCGAAACTTGACCAGAAACAATGCAATTTCTTGTTTTTAAATCGAACAGGTTGACTGAAACTTGACCCCATTCAGTCGGCTTTTCGGTTCAAAATGTTGCTAAAACTGAATTTTCAAAAAAAAAAAAAACAAAATTGAGGATTTTAATTGATGGAAAGTCATTTCGGACTAGATATTTTCGAAATCTGTGTTCCACTTTATATGTTGCTCACTGCCGACTGAACTTCGGACAGCTATAAATTAAGAATTGGCATGTCTTTAAGTCCGACATGTCAAAGTTAGGAACACTCTCCATTTTAACTACTAAAATGGACAGGGCTTATTGAAGACATCATTCATTGTGCCACATACCAGTCTATTGAAGCCCTCGTATTATAATTGAAATACTTCTTACTATATTCCTATAATATTATCATAACATAACCCTATCAGATCAAAGCCTGAAGCACTTTTTTACCCATTTTTCATGCTTCCTTGGTGGATTTCAAATCCTACGCCACAACCTAGTTTTTCTGGGATGCTCATGCCTACATCGACATGAGCGGCACTCGAACTCGCACCTCTGGTCCACCGAGGCCCCGGGTCTCGGGTATTTAACATCCAAAGCCAATGCACTGAAATATACAGTCTTAATGTAAGAGGTTCTTCAGGAGGCTCGATTTTAATGTCAAACCATAAATCTTTGCAGAGCCCTGTCCACGATAGCAAAACTACTCAGCCAAATCTACTCAAATTAGGGAAACCCATTAATTCATGAAAATATCTAGTATTTAGTTGAAGTATTCTTTGCTTAATGCAAAACTCTACCTTTTAGAGGCGAAATCCCATTTTTACTATTTTGGAAGAAAATTGCCTATGTTTTTTAGCAAAAAAGTATTAAAAATTCACAAACACTTAAGATTTATTATTATCTATCGCTCTACAAAATTTCATGAGGATCGGACTGCTATATGGCTGTCATATTGCCATAACCGCGATATTCCACATATTGCGCTAAATTCTATTATCTTTGTAGAAATATCTATTAAATTTGTTTTTTTTTTTACAAAAGTCAATGTAATTTCCAAAAAACAACATCAAGGCGACACCGTCGAATCTATTAAAATTCCACTTTAAAAATTTTGTAAATAAATAAACCAAATAAATAGAAGTTATTTCAAATGACTTTAGAAATCCATGGACTTCTAAAGGACACTTTTAGAGTGAAGTTCCAAGGAACTAATCTGCGGAGTCAAACGTAAAAATTTCAACCAAACAGAAATTTACAAAGTATTTACTGGTAAAAACATTGTAGAACCATCATTATCGACGTGTGTTAACTTCCACGACAAAATCAACTTGAAACTTTGTCTATGTAATTGATGGAATCAACGTGATGTTGCATGTTGAAGGAGCAAGCGAAGGGAAAAACCGAAGGTATGAAAAATGCATGAGAAATAATTGAGGTTAGGGCGAAAAAACGACTAGACTCGATTGACATATAGCTTATTGGAACGGAGATGGGTGGCATCCGTTGAAGTCCTTTCCTGGAAGCGACGCTAGAGGATTGACGTGATTATCGAAGAGAAACTTCCGCATCGATTATATTGGAAATGTTGGTATTCCGTTCAGTTTTTGCAGCAAGTCCTAACGATTTTGTATCTTTAGTGGAGCTTTAGTTGTTCAAATTGCTTTACCTTTTTTGTGCACTAATTTATTTTGAGGAAACAACAAAATTTCATGATAGTGTGCTCGACTGCAAGTTATCCTAAGAGAAATTCTTTATTATGTAAATCGGGGAACTATATTCGGAAATTTTCAGAATACTTTAAAGACTAAGTCTTCGATTTATAAGCGCAATATGGTATCACTAGCTAATTATATCATTGTACAGTCGAACTTTTCTATAATGAATCTTGACGGGACCAGAAAATCACTTCATTATATAGAAACTTCATTATACAGAA